>JAVLUX010000018.1:15210000-15272500 GCA_032164185.1 Moxostoma hubbsi | reverse complement strand
TATCCTAAAGACCACACCCACAAGAAGAAATAAATCAATATTTTGGGCTGATGAATCTGGCAGGCTAAATACATACAAATTGTGCCGTTGTGATTTAATGTGCTGAGTAACGTCATTTTTCCAACCGTGTCTGATATTAAAATCAGTGCAACACACTTTGCAAAAGGCGTGGGAATTGTCAATATGGCTTCGAGATATGAAATTAAATTCTTCCGTCCAGCTATTGTTAAATTTAAATGTATATTTAGTTTTTTTCCCCTGGAGCACAACCTGGAGTATTCTCCTTCCATCTACCAGTGATGCTTGATTCAACTTCCCGCACAGATATCAACAGTGCAACTGAGTTGTAGGTGGCCAGGTTGGGGTCAAAAATGGGTTGAAATTTGTATGTGTCGATTGTGTGAGTAGGATGCATTTCACAGAAAATCTGGCAACTGTACAACCTTGGAATAATATATTGACGTGATTATTCATATAACAAGGTTGGCAGGTATGGTTCAGAGCTTTTTTGTTGTCTAAAACCCTTTAAGATGTCTATAAAAACATTCAAAAATAATATTACCCCAAGAAATATGGAATAAAAGGTTTTTAAAACTAGCCATCGGCCTCTCCCATCTAATTTGCTATTGTTATAGCATAATGCTCTCAAAAGAAACTCACTGTTTTTGACATTTGAAACCAGAACCTGTATGTATGGGGATCCTGGTCTTATCACACAATGCGGAACTTTTAAGTTGATTCCACAGTATCGCCCCCTGCTGGATATTTTGTTAAATGCAGACTATGTGGACAGATTTTTTTCATTATTATTATTTAAAAAAACAATTACTCAAAAGAAAGGACACCAATATTAAATAATTGGATAAGAGATTTTTCAGATGCAGAATTGTTTTTAAAAACATGTAGATTTTTTGCAAGCTACGTGTATGGCAAAACATTTATGGCAAAATGTTTGCCGTTTGGTTTTCTGGAAATAAATAAAAGACTTTGTGACTCATACAAGTGAGGCATCTTTAAATGTACTGTAACTCAAATATGACTCATATTCAGGTATTATGAGGATAGTTTTATTTCTAAAAGTAAGCTTTTTTCTTACCTCACTCTCTATCTAGTCATGTCTCTTGCAACAGAGTCTCTACATTAGTTTAGTTTTAGACGAACGTGTAAAATAACACGGTAATCCAGCATGCTCGATTATTCTTCCCTGATGTCACTCACATCTGTGCACATTTAATCTGTCAGGTCTACAGCCTAGTTCATTCCGGGGTGGGTTCGGATTCACTAAATCACCATCATCAGCGTCTGACAATCACACAAACTTCAAGATAGCAGCTATTTTCCAAAGTGATGTTCCCTGACAGAGAAACTAATACTTTTGACACGCGTTTGTCCTTAGTGACGACATCCCATCTATGCCTGTTGTCATGGTTACACGGAAAGCCATCAATTAAGAAGCGGAGCATGACTCTCGTGCTGTATAATCTGCACTGCGATCAAATCTAACGGGAAATAAATATGAACTATACTTCCAGAGAGATCAATATTACTTTCAGCTCGACAAGTGGAAATGTATCTCTTAAAGTCTGCAGTGAAATTCCCATCTAAATCTTCTATAGGTGGCCATCTCTGGAAATATCAAAAGTTTCATCATATTTAGAGTTCTTTTAGTACACAAAAAGTACACAGTACAAATTTTCTCAGAAGCACGCTCTCTGAATATATATAATTTTCCATTTTATTTAGGGAAAGGCAGTTAAATACTAGGCTATTCTTTTTTTCATGAGCCTGATATATTAGAAAAGAGTCCTCCTCATATGATCTCACACATTCCATTAATACGCTGTTAATACGAATAACTATTACACATATAGGCCTATGCCTATTGTTGTGCTGCATATCCAGTAAAATCAACAGGTTTCATTTCAAGTTATAGCCTGAGCATGCTTTTCATTGCATTTCCAACCCGACCTCAAGAGAATTCGTCACAATAGTACGTGGCATTTCATAATTGCATTACTGAATGATAGCATCGCAAAACTGCATTATCCCCCCCAAGTGAGAGTTCAACTAAATCAAAGAGTGTAGAGGCTACGTGTGGAGGAATAAAGCGTGCTCTGTTACTCCCAAGCGCCTCTGACCGTTCGTTCAGCACCACAGCAACTGAACAGCGACAGCGGCGTGCACGCCAATAACGGAGACGGGAACTGTTGATTTAAACAACGAATACCAGTAATTTTCACAGGGCTTAGATTCAGAGTTCAGGGGTACATCTAATCTCATTCAGACGCCTCGCGGGTTTATGTGGATCATCTGTTCACAGAGGAATATGCTATAACGGAACGTCAAATATGATGTGATTGAGAGCAACATCCCACAATGTAACACACTGTTTTCGCGGTTCCTCGTTTGCCGTAAATCATGAAATACTTTAAGACAGTTGGTTGTTGCGAAAGAACAAACATCAACCGAAAAATGCAGAATCGCGAGCACATCTTGTCGAGGCGAACGGTCCGCCACACCTGACTGTTTTGCTCTGCCTCCGGTTGTGACATGAAAACTCGGACCAGAAAGAAACGGATAAAAGGGCGAAGAGCTTCAAAAGCCCATTTGGATTTGACAGGAAAGATATCTGATTAAGGCCAACACTTAACTCCGAAAGCGAGTGACAATCAGAATCATGGGTAACCTACGGTACAGATCAAGAGATGGTCGGAGGTCTTGCAACATGTGAAAACAGTGATTTGATAGCTGTTGATCATGGTTTTATTCATATAGGCTAGTCTGCTTTTGGTGACTGTTTCCCTAAGGCGGGTGGATATCAGCCTATATTTATGCGTCATTTATTTGTGAAGATAAAAGCATATTTATATAGTCATATTTAGGTAGTTACTCCGATTCTGACCTTTTCGAACCATGGGCTGCCTTCAAAGCGTCGCCTGCAAGCCCCGCATTAAACGCGAGAACATCGTTGTTTACGACGTCTCAGCGACGATTGACCATATCCCGACAGTGATTGAAGAGAATTCACCCATAGTGCTCCGCTATAAAACCCCTTACTTCAAGGCCGCCGCCCGGATAGTAATGCCACCGATCCCTCGAAACGAGACTTGGGTGGTTGGTTGGATCCAAGCGTGCACTCAGATGGAATTCTACAACACTTACGGAGACCTTGGCATGTAAGTTTATCAACTGCCTGGCGAGTGTATAAAATAATGTTCTGGGTTCTATACAAGTTAAAATAATATTTCGAGTTCAATATAAATTAAGCTCAGTCGATAGCGTTTGTGGCATAATGTTATTTACCACAAAAAATAATTTCGGCTCGTTTATCCTTTTAAAAAAAAAATAATCGAGAATAAAAGCAAAGAATCAAAAATCATTTTAAAGTGAGGCATTTATAATGGATGTAAATGGGGCAAATTATTGGATGGTTTAAAATGAGGAGCTTATTTTTTTAAGCACTTACATTAATTAATCTTTTAAAATTTTGTAAAGTTGTTTAAATCAAAGTTTTTATGGTCATTTTATACATTGTCATGACAACGAAGTAGTAAAATTGGATATACTATAACTTTACACTGAAAAGGTTAGTGATTTATCCCACTAAAATCATGTTAACACTCATATTGTTAACATCTTCTGGCTATACTTTCAAAACAGTGAGTATTTTGTTTTTATTTTTTTATTCCATTTTCTCCCAATTTGGAATGCCCAATTCCCACTGATTAGTAGGTCCTCGTAGCAGCGCGGTTACTCACCTCAATCCAGGTGGCAGAGAACAAGACTCTGTTGCCTCCACTTCTGAGACAGTCAATCTGTGCATTTTATCACGTGGCTCATTGTGCATGACACCATGGAGACTCCCAGCATATGGAGGCTCATGCTACTCTTCGTGACCCATGCACAACTTACCACGCCCCCATTGAGATTTAAGGAGGTTACCCCATGTGGCTCTACCCTCCCTAGCAACTAGGCTAATTTGGTTGCTTAGGAGACCTAGCTGGAGTCACTCAGCACACCCAGGATTCAAACTCGTGACTCCAGGTGTGGCAGTCAATTCTCGCTGAGCTATCCAGTCCCCAAAACAGTGAGTATTTTATCATTTACGTTTGGCCCCACAATGGCCCTTAGAATGGAAGTGAATGGGGCCAGTTTATAAACGTTTAAATCAGAGTTGAGTCTTGATCTTGCGGTCTTGGATTCAACCATAAAAACATGGTCTTGATCTGGATCTGGGTCTCGGCTTATGGTCTTTGTCAAGACCGTGGTGTTACGAGTTCACTAAATGTGATAATTATTTCAACCACTAAATGGCATGGCGTTGAAACCACGGGAACATGGGGGACACATCCCACACAGTCTTTAAAAAGGTGATTTTTGTCAACTGCACTTTTACAAGCTAAACCCATACCAAGACCAAATGGTGGATTTGTATACAGTATTCTTTGCGTTTTGTTACTTTGGGCTGATTGAACGATCATCTAGGCAATCACAGGTGAGATTCATGAGCCAAAACAACTCTTACGTAAAGGGTCATCAGTCAGAGTGTCTAATTCAGTGTTTCTCAACTGGTGGGTCACAACCCAAAAGTGGGTTGTAGGTCTATTCGGACTGGGACAGCAGGGAAAGAACAATGCCATGGTTCTCTCTTGAAAAATGTTCGCCGGCTGCACAGATGTTAGCCTATTTATGGGCTGCTGAGGCAAACTGAATGAGAACCCCACAGCTAAAGGCATTTCATCTGCACTGCAATATTTTTGAGGTGCGATTTATAGATTTTGTGTAAGTGTAATGGAACCAGCTCGCGCTTATGATCTGCACTGCTCTCTGGCACTTGCGCAACAACCGTGCTTCTCTCGATATTGCAGTGCACAGACATCAAAACTGATGAGATCAATTTAAATTTTAGTGAGACTTTTCTAGTTTAAAGCATTACAGAGAAACTCAAGTCAAACCTCTCAAACAGTAGGCAGCCCGGACTTGCTAAACAACACTGTGCTATGCACTAAAAATAATTTGCTTTACGCAGAACCTTTAAAATTTTTTTTATGATTTTACATGAGTAAAAGTAACTGATATATTTTTTACAAAAATGTTATAGCTTCATATGAAATAAATCTATAGGTAGAATCCATTACATATCATTTTTATATCAACAGTGGCTGTTGCAGTTGTAGTTTGTTTCAATGTGTTTAGGCTAGCATTTTTTTCATATATATTATAGTTTATTATTATTATTATTGTTATTATTATTATATATTATTATAGACTAGTAACATTGACCCAACCATGGCAATGAGGAGCTTGTCCTCCTGTGTAATATGTATGTTCTATTTGAAAAAAAAAAAAAATTGAAATTAGGAAGCAAACATCATAATAATGGACTCATTTAAATAAAAATGCTCTTTATTTTTTAAAAGGGGGGAAGAAAACGTCCAGTAGCTTTTGTCAACAAAACAAAAACAAAAATAATGTCATTGATTCATGCCCTTATACTTGAAAACCATGAACAATACGATGCAAGATAAAAGGAAATGTGACCCAGGATACAATAAATACAGGTTACGTTTTTACTATGGTGGGTCTCCACTTGATTTCCAATATAAAATCTGGGTCCCAAAGCAAAACCAGTTGAGAACCTCTGCCTTAGATTACAATTTTGTACTCAAAACGAGGTACAGAAAAGTTCCCTTTATACAGTAAAGTTCCCTAAACAGTCACTTTTTTTCTATAAGTGTTCTTTTAATGCCTTCAATACCATTCTTCTCAACCAAAAAGCATCTTTTGTGAAATAAAGATGTCAAAAATTATGAAAATGATAAATGATGGAAATGTAGCCACTGATATGCAAATATTTGTTACACTGTTGTTAGTTGATCTGTGTTTGTGTGTGCCTTTTGGCTCAGGAATGGCAGGATGTTGTGTGAAAGGCCAATTTCTGTGGTGCAAAAGCAATTTATATTCACTGAACGAATACATCAGCTCAGTGCCTGAGGGGTGGAGTGTTTGCACCTTCATCAGTCACATCTCTTTATACTCCCACAAATGAGTTTCACAGCTTGTCACTGGATCAGACGGGAGAGTCAGTACAAAAACTGAACAGCTGCTAAACTGTATGAAACATCAGCGTGGTTGTACTACACAGGGAGAGTAATGAATTTAATGCTTAATCTGCAAACAAAGATATAAAGGGTGAAAGAGAGATTCTCACACCCACACACAAACCCTGTGACGTGTGATGTGGGCCCTTCTGATGCTGCCTAGGGGGCCTGTCTGTGTGGAGGTGTGGACATGTGTGTGGGGGTGTGCATTACTGCCTTTGCAGGCGGTTGCGTGGGGTTGTCTGTGAAACAGATGGTGTCATACCAAAGATGAAATGAAAGCACTGGGGTCATACCTAACAACACCCAGGCACATTAATGTCCTCTCACACTGAGTCATTTTACACTGACAGCTGAGACCCTGATAATTAATGTCACCATTAACCCTAGTTATCATGTGACAACTGGAATCGCCATCCTCTTCCATTTTTTGCCATATTAAACGATGTATCGTGTCTTTGCAGGCAGGTGGTTTAACCTCTTAACTTCATAATCTTTACAGGTCAAGCTGGGAGCTGCCAGAGTTAAGAGAAGGACTGGTCAAAGCCATCAGCGACTCAGACGGCGTGAGCTACCCATGGTACGGTAACACCACGGAAACAGTAACCCTCTCTGGCCCTACATCGAAACCGTCACGCTTCACCATTAGCATGAATGATAATTTCTATCCCAGCGTAACATGGGCTGTGCCAGTGAGTGAGAGCAATGTGCCTTTGCTCACATGGATTAAACGGGACCAGAGCTTCACAACTTGGCTGGTGGCTCTGAATACTGCCACGCAGGAGAAGATCCTCCTGCAGACAGTGAAGTGGAGGATGAGAGTGGACATCGCCGTGGACCCCTTCAAGCCACTGGGCTCCAGAGCAAGACTCACCGGACGGCTGCACCAGGACCAGCCCAAGATGCAAACCAATATGGAGCCCATTCCACCAAATGCTCTAGGAAAACCCAATGCTAATGATGCCCAAGTGCTTATGTGGAGGCCCAAGAGAGGGCCACCATTGGTGGTGATTCCCTCTAAGTAGCAAGGTGTGGGAAAACAATGTGAACCAGGTGCACGCATTTTTATTCAGTAGTGACACACAAGTCAATTTGCCTTAAATCCACACTGCTGCCTTCAAAGAGATACTTGGTTCCTGAATTGTCCTGGAGAAACTCTGTAACTTTTGCCTTAAAACCTCTTTGGACTCAATAATCAAAAAGAAGGAGACTTTAAGGAGGGTCAGTCCATTGGCCTGTTGAGCTGCACAATGAATATCACAGCCTATTCAGCATTTAATGCTGCATTTAATTTGATAAGAGCTTTGACGGTGTTGTTTAAACTAGAGCTTTAAAGTGAATGTCAGAAAATCTTTTGTGAAACAAGAGGAATCTGTTTTTGGCACATATACAATATATGGACAACTCACAGGGCCAGTCTTGCACAGGCAGAGTAGCAAACTTTACACGTTGTCAAGACACATGGTCTGTTCTAAAACCGCGTGAGCTGCCACGTTGACAGCATCTTAAGAAATGGTCATGTTTCCATCCAAGTAACAAATTTAATTTATGCAACAACAACAAAAACAGAATATTGCAAAACAATTTAAAGTAGTGTTGTGTTCAAGAGAACAAAATTATCACTTCCAGGGAAATTGGTACACAATAGAAGTTGTAGCAATTGGGGAAGCCACTCTGGCTCATTTGTTTAATGTAATAAATTACTCCTCATATTTAAACCGCATAATAAACCTCATGTTTGCTTGGGATCTGCAGCAGATGCATTATATCTGGGTACAAAAGTATCTCAGGCAGTTCTGGGAGGTGATTGTAGCCAGTCATTTAGATAACAGGCTTTGGCTCTGGCATTTCAGAATGACCAGAGGAACATTTTAGATGCTGTCCGATGATACTGGTCTGCTGGTTAGTCCAAGTAGGTATAACTGTAGGCCGGAGACCTCCAGATGGGGGCAGAATCTCCAAAAGCGAGCGGAGTTAGTCCAGAAAGGGTGTGGTTATTCCAAAAGGGGGTTGCGCTAACTCCAAAAGGGGCCGTTACAGTTAAAGTTATAGAAAGGTTTAGGTAAGGGGCTGTGGCAGGGCGGAGGGTGGGGCCTGGTTGTGATTCCATACACCCCACCCCTAATTAAGCTAATGAAGCCTGAGAGGGATAAAAGGCGACCGGAGATGGCAGTGCGACAGAGAGAGAATTATGGGCAGCTGCCCGACATCTGTGTTTCCTTTTGGTTAAGTTTTTAATTAAATTATCATTTTTATTGTCATGCCATTTCTCGTCTCCTCCTTTCCATTGAACTGTGTTACAGGGGCTTCCTATACCTTTAATTCAAGTTTGGAACTCCCACTCCTTTTTGGATCAAAAAGCCTGCAGCTTTATCCTTCTCGGTTAGTCCAGTTGTGTGTTAATTATTTAGTCACATTACTTGAGGCAAAGTCATGTGATTGTTTTTATGCGTATCTAAGAATTTATTCTGTAAATTTGTTTCCATCATAATTTATTAATGTCTTCTTATCAATTAAAAAAAGATATCCACTTCAAGCAAGTGTACATTGTTGTTGTTTTTTCCGCATTATAGAGATTATTCGCATCTTGGGGTTTTCATCAAACATTTTTTTTTTATGTAGAATTCACAAAAGATTGTCGATGGAAACAAAGCTAGGCACGCTCCGGACGCAAAGGCTAATCCAAAAGCCTAATTCTGCTGGTTCTGAAATGATCTAAATTCTTGCCAAATTCTAAGGTAGTATTCTTCCCCAGGAAGGCATTCTTGTAATGCACTGTTTTGAGCTTGTGGAAAAATAAATCCAAGATGGCAGATGAAGCAAGAGAAATTTTGGTTATAAATATACTCATAATCAATTTTGAAAAGTACCTATAATAATTTTACACAAGTGTACTATATATTTGCCATGGTTAAAGAGTTACATTGTTCCTCTTGCATCACCTGTATTGAAAAAAATTGAAAGGTCTGTCTCTTTTGTGCTGTGCAACTCTAAATAAAACTCTATCTGTATTGTGCGTGGAGTTGCTGCCTATGCAGAGCACTCCAAATCGGTCACTTATAAGGCTCCATGTCAGTTAGGATGCTGCCATAGGAGGCAGCTGCCTATGAAGGCAGGAGGCAACGATGTAGCTCACTAGGTAATGGAACAGACCCAGTCTTGTTACTTGTGAAAGTGTACTGTTTAATACAGTATTGCCTTTTATTTCAATTAGTTTAAATTTAAACAAAGTTTATGGTTAAATCATTCTCATATTAAGCTTTGTATAAGAATGAAGGAGAAAGACACAAAGAGAAAAAAGTCAGGGACAATGAGGGCAAAAAGGGACAAGATTTTTTTCATTCCACTGAGCATAATCTGGATAGTGAATTCTGCTGCAGTGGTTGTGTTCCTGGAAGTCAGAGGATTTCTGTGGCTTAAATTTTTATCCTCTAAATTGTCTGCAGCTCTCTACTAATTTGCTTTTCTGCTCACCTTTGAGCAAGGGAATGAGAAAGGAAAGACTTGAACAGTGCTGCCAATACTATCTCCCAACACTACTCATCAACTCATTAGAGAGGCACAAACCATCCAAACCTTTCTACTGAGAAAATGAACACACACCTCCAAACAAAGAAGCACAACAAACACTTGCCTTTCTTCTAGATAAGTACCACCCTCTTCATCCTCCCGATTCCCCTAAACCAGCACAACTTAAGCAGGAGTGACTGCTTCATTATCAAAAAGAATCAAGCAGTTAAAGCCATTGCGTTTATACAAACTGAACTTATGATGCCATATGGGATTTACTGACTTCAATAACAACATTACCGCTGCTGGTCCTCAGAGGTCATGGTAGAAGTTTATTGTTTCACAGTGTGGTTTGAATTACTGAAAGACTAACTAGAGCTTACTGACTGATCAAACAAACATAGGTTTGAAAGCTGAAACAACTGTATGCAGGAACAGAAGAATCCTTCGCCTTTTTAATCAGTTTTCTTTCAAGCTGTGATTGCATGCATTGTTTTACAGTAATTACACTTTTTTGAAAAAAGTCAAGTCTCTTTAAGTTTTGTGCTGCCCTGGTGAAAGTGTGTAATGTTTGAAACAAACTGATAATTAAACACCTTTTTTATATTATATTACTCTTCAGCAGTGACTAACATAGTTTCACACATTGTGCAAAGTAGCTAAAACTGCACTTCCTTGCATATATAATGGAGTAACTCAAGTATTTTTAGTTGCCTGGTGACAGAGGTAATACATAAAATAATCTGTAATGACGACAGTGGAGTAATTCTTCAAATTGACTGGCTAGCATTATTATTATCAGTATTGTTATTACATCAAAGGTTTACATGATATTCACAAAAGATCCATTATGTATCTCCATTTCTACATCGCCAACACTAAACCAGCAACCCAATCAATTAAAAATAACATTAAAAGCTTTTTTTCAGGACTTAAAGTGATAGCTGACCCAAAAATGAAAAATCAGTCATTATTTATTTACCCCCATGTTACTCCATACCTGTATGACTTTCTTCCTTCCATCCCATCTACAACGGGCTTGAGTGATGTCACGTCGCAACGCCCTGATGCGGTCTAAACTGGACGTGTTAAATTTGTCTTGTTGGCAAAATAGTACATTATATCCGTTTACTGTCAGCGAGACACCACACATCCAGTGTAGACAGCATCATTGATTATAATGGGAGCGATTTGCTTTTGTTGCATCGCAGTAGGCAGATATTAGGCAGAATGTAAGTATCAGTCACCATTCACTTTCATTATATGGAAAAGTATATCCAATGAAAGTCAATGATGACTGAGGCTAAAATTCTGCCTAACATCTCCTATCATGTACCACAGAGGAAATTAGTACAGGTTTGGAAAATGAAGGGTAAAGAATTATGACAGAATATACATTTTTGGGTCAACTACAAAATATCCCATTTAGCAGTTTGAATACTGACAAAGTACAGTAATGCAATGCGCCTTTCAGCAACCCAAATTCCACAAAACAAAAGTTTTTGCAAGATTCAAGTTTCATTTGTGGTGAATTACTGCGAGCCATTTAAGCGATCCAAAAGCAGACATCACCTGACAGAAATTAACATACATCAAACGATTCATGACAAATGAGAAAAGCCAAACTCTTCGGAATGGATATGGAATGGCGTTCTGTGCTACAATTCTCAGAAAGTTTTGAGTCCTTTAAAAAAATGTTTTCAGTTCCTACAGAAACATTTGAAAGAGTATGGCATGTTTGGAAAGGGTTTTATCCATCACCCATTGATAAGAGTATGCTTTTTACTCTAAAAGAGAGTTTTATTGTAACTCAAAAGGCATAATCGGGCTCTCCTTTAGGCCCAGAGCATCTCACCAGTGTGCTTTATCTCAGCACTGCATAGCAGTGGCCTAGCCTACTGATCCAACCTTGAATCAATACATTTTCCCCTCTCTATACCTCCTCTCTTCTTCTCTGTCCTTCCACTTGTTTCATCCTTTTGTTCTGCTCCACTTTTACATTACGCATCCTTTTTACATCCCCTCTCTTTCATGCTTTGCTTGGGTTGGGAGCCGGCTTGCCCTCATAACCATAGAGAAATGTTGCCACTATGACAAACATTGTGCCGAGGAAGAACACACTGGATGGGAAAGAAAGACAAGTTTTTTAAGGTCATTTCAGTTCAACTCCATCCCATTATAATGAAATCAAATGAATTCAACACAACAAATCCTAAATGAGTAAAGAAAACTCAGTACCTGGTAGGCTCAAAGTCCTCGAGCCAAAAATATGAAATTAATGTGGAGAGGATAATTGAGAGTGATGTAGCAAAGCCTTTTAGTATGTTGTCTGCATACTTGATGACAGCCGCTATCACCAATCCTCCAAGAGCCTGAAGGATAAAGAAAAATCTATTCGTGTTGTTGCGCATTGATGCAATTCAGGTAAATAGCTCTCATGTAGGCATCTCTTTAATTGTTAATAAGGAAGCAATTATACATTTTGAAATCACATGTGAAGTACAAAAACAAGTTTTCCAGTAATAGGTGGCAAACTTACAGGATGCGTTCTTGTGTTCAAAGAACAGGTTTAATGAAATAGAACAAATCACAGGGCTTTCTAAACACATTTTTAAATTAGAAAAAAGTTGTAACAACTTTTCATATGTATTAAAGTATTTATCTTCATCTGTAACTACCATTTTGGTGTCATGTGTGGGTCATTCCCGATAAGGATAAAGGTGGCAGTTCGGGAGAGAGAGCTACAGGCAGCTGTCCTGTATGTGCTTTATGTATTTTTCGTTAAGTTAATCATTAAAATATTATATTATATTGTCAAGCTGGATCTCGCCTCCTCCTTTCCCTTGTACCCAGTTACATTGGTGCCGAAACACGGGAAGGAGGAGGGATGCGCCATAGTAGAGTCCTCGCCACTACCATCCACCCCAAAGGAGCAGCTGCGGCCATCCACCGGGGGACTGAGGAGTCCGGCCACCTGAAAGCAGTCAGGCCGCTGCCAGGGGTGGAGGAGACCCCTACCAGCAGCTAAAACATTGTAGAGTCAAAGATAAGATCCTCGTCAATGAGCGGGTCCACCAGGGGCCGGAGAACTGCCTCCGATTCATCCAGGGAGGAGCAGCCATCATCCACCGGAGGGTGGAGGAGCGACCGAGGACCAAGTAAGCAAGTACGTTTTTTTTTCCTCTCTCTCCCGCTGTTGCTCCGTGCTGGCCATTCCCTCTTTTTTTTTTTTTCTCCTCCCATTGTCTCCCTCCCAGGCCCGAGAAGGTGGGGAAGTGTGTAGATAATTTTTTTCTTCGCCCAGAGATTACATTTCCAGACCAATAATATGTGACCTTTGGATCACGTATGAGTCGACGCTGCAAAACCACTGCAACTGGTGGCGGTGAGAGTGGTGGTGGTGTAGTGGCTAAAGCACAGGACTGTTAATCAGAAGGTCGCTGGTTCGATCTCTACAGCCACCACTATTGTGCCCTTGAGCAAGGCACTTAACTCCAGGTTGCTCTGGGGGGATTGTCCCTGTAATAAGTGCACTGTATGTCGCTTTGGATAAAAGCGTCTGCCAAACGCATAAACATGTAAATGTAAATGGTGGCGCTAAAGCACAGAAAGCTATTTTGACCAAGCTGAAGTAACTAGAAGAAATCCTGAACAAGCAGCGAGGATGTGCATTTCTCTTGCATCAAATGCCTTAAAAACGTAAATATTTTTTCACATTAACATGTAAATTATATTGCTGCATATTTTAATCGTAACAGGCAGGGTTTTGAGCAAATATACATGGAAATAAGGTACTATCAGTATTGTTCCAATTGATAACATGTATTAACTGTTTTTGTTATTTTTTACACTCAACTCTTTCTAATCACCCCTCAGACTGTGTATAATGCACATGATAATACTGCATCAACTTGTCCAGCAGGTGAACTGAAATAGTTTGTGAAAGAGTCTCAAATGTTTTCTTTCTTACTGAGAAAATCAACAATTAATTTGTCATCGCTGCTGCAGCTTGTAAAGAAATCTGTTTTGTTTTTTCAATCTGCTCGTTAGAGAAATCTCTTGCTTGTCTTTTGTATTGAGATTTCATGGTTGTTTTGCAAACTTGTAGAGTAGGTTTTCATCTCATCCATGATGGGTGAAGGGCAGACCAGCTGAAAGTTGCTTTGCGCCACCTACCGTACCAAGGTAAAATTGCTGGTCAATTAGCGACAACTTTTGTAGAGGCATGATTTTTTTTAAGGCAATCATTCACCTCACTTTTAATGTGAAAGGGCCATTTGTCTACGATTCGTTTCACATTATCGCGTTGCCTTTGGTGTGCAAAGGGATTTATATAATGCCTTTTTTTTTAAGGTGTTTGCGCTCACCTGAAGAGCGACCACAATCCAGGTGAGAGTGTTGTAGCCCTGAAACATTCCATTTTCTTGGACTCTGGCACCATCATAGGCCAACATTCCAAAGATCCCGAAAACCAGACCAAACATGCCTGCAAATAGGGGACACGGTGGAAGCCGTGTCATACAGAGTACATAAGACACGTTTAGTATCATAAAGGAGATTTTTGTTTTGTTTTGTTTTTTTTGTAGACAAATATTAAATGTATATCTTTGTAATAATTGAATTAGAAAAATAAACTCAAAATTATGAACATTTAATTAATAAATTACTTGAATCAAAAACTTCATGCCATTAAAACAATAAATTAAATGTTGCACCGGGGGCGTGGTCAAGTGCCCCTCCGGAGAGAGAAGCAGTAAGTGCACTTACACCTGAGCTAAATTATGATTAAACACCTGTCTCTAATTACAGTGAGCACGGGGAGAGCGGCATAAAAAGAGCCACACCGCCAGCAGGGGGGGGAGCGTGTCGGGGTCCGGAAGCCTTTGTTGTGAAGCTAAAGTATTTGTGAAGCTGGTGTGTCGTGGCGCCCCTGAAAAAGCTCACATACCTGAGCCGAGTGTCCTCCTTGACGTCCCTTTACACTAAATTAAATAATTCTGATAGACTTTGACATGAGTGCAGTAATATTACAGATGGAATCAAATTAAGTTGGCTCTCACACAACAGGGATGCTATTTTTTGACTCAGTTCATTATGATGAACAGAAGTTCACAGTAGGAGGTTGTGGCAGGGCGGGGCCGGGTCGTGATGATACACACCCGGTCTCGTATCAGGCTAATCAAGCCTTCGAGAGGGATAAAGGCCGATGGCAGAGGGTGGTGCGGAGAGAGAGAGAGAGATAATTTACTTTTAAGTTTTGCATTTTTTTTAAGTTTATTATTAAAATATAATTTACATTGTCAAGCCGGTTCTTGCCTCCTCCTTTCCATTGAATCCTTTACAGAGGTGAATCACAACAGACACTAAATTCACAGTTAAAAATAAACTCAACACTGACACTCCACATGGCAGCAATGTAAACACTGAAAACTGGCTTTAGCTTCACAATGTGACCTGAGAGATTTGTATTTCAATTTGGTGCAAGGACACTAGGTTGTTAAAAAAATGACAATTTTGAAATTATTTAAAATATTACTTTTAACTAGATATTGGTTTGAAATGAACATTCATCTTAATAAATTGAGGTACTTGGAATCCAAATAAACTCCTTAAGGAAAGAATACAGGAGTAAAGCATAAAACATCTTGTGGGTGCCATAGTGTTACATGTTATGTCCATTTTCACCAAAGCATTCTGGAGTGTTAATTTGCACTCCACAGGTTAAATAACAAAATGTTTAGATTTGAGGAAAAGCTTTAAACCACGCTCTCACTACACGATTTTTGGTTTGATTTTACTGTTGCGGACAGACTTCCAAGATCTGTGACAAAACCCGCAGAATGTGGGCTGGTGCTTGTTGAGTATGAGCAGTTCAGCAACATGATCTGAGCCTGTCTTAATCTGTCACAGACACTGCAATGTTTGATATTTTTGCCACATAATCTTGTAGCGTGAACGATGCAGCAGCAACAACAGCAAACTGCTCCAGCCAATCATATAATGCATCTTTGTACAGGAATGGAAACCACAATTTGATAATTATTGTGTTTTATTGTTATAAACTAACAAGAATACATTTTTTCCAAATAAATAATTGGTAAAAGCACTTTACTTGACATTGTACAATGTTTTATTGACCTTTTCTCTAAAAACACAAATAAAGACTGCCCGCATCTTCCCAATTATTATTTTTTTTTTTCCACATTTTATTTAATCGTTTTATATTTTTGTTTTTCAGCCAAATTCGGTTAACAAATTTTTGACAGCGAGCTGATCATGTCTCGTTTGATATTATGCGAGAATAGTTTTTTTCCACTGTTGGTCTGACTCTTGGCCAAAGATCTTGTAATTGGTACACCTCGTCTGGTATCTGTTGTGTGGTATGTGCGCTGCTATGACTAGATGACGACAGATGACAAGAAACCTTATTGCGTAATGTGAGCAGCACATTGATTCAGATAGTCTGACAGTAGTGTACTGAAAGCATGGCTTTAACCTCTACCATGTCTTATTATTCCCCATCCAAAAACTGTCCCTTTAATGAGCAAAACTGCAATTTATTGATTTTCATATTCAAGTGTCTGAAAACTCCTCTTGTACAAAATAATTATTATTTAATGAGAAAAATATTTCTAACAGGCAAAATCCACAAGCAGTCTTTACAGCAATATGATTCAACAGTCTTTAATGGTATGAGAATAACTGCTCCACTTCAAAATGCAATCCAAAATAAAGTGCTATAATGAAATTTAGAAGCCTTTTTGTAACAAACATACTGACCCAGTTGGATATTCCGGACCCAAACACTCTGTTTGGTCTCTTTAAGGATCTTCTCAAAGTAGACTCCAGCAAACCCACTGGAGCAACAGGCTACCGAAACAGCCACCAGCCCCACAAACTGTGAGCTTGCAGTCATCTGCTCTTTCTTAGGGTCTGATGGGGAGTCTGCTGGCCACTGTGCACACAAACAAGCACACATTTTATTGATAATATATCAAAATCTAAAATATAAAATTGATGGGCCATGATGGGATGATATATAAATGATATATAAAAATGGAAAAAATCTAAATTCATAAATGCATAATTTTTGTACAGTTTCAAGAAATCTAATTTAAAATTATGCTGTCTATTATTAGCCTAAAACTTGACATATCATCCAGCATTACCTGTACAAGTGCAACCCCAGTCATGAGAATGAGTAGAGACAGCCACTGGTACACCCCAAGCTTACGGTCCAGCATAGACACTGAGAACAGAGCTGTGGTCATGATCTTTAACTGGTATGTCACCTACAAGTGTACAAAAAAACCAAAAAAAAAACAGATAAACCTTCTAAAATAATTCAGCTTGTGTTTAAAAGGAATTATCATATCTGCTGTACTATTCTTTCATTATGGATGGATGGGTGTAGATATAAAAATGGATGGATGAATGGTGTAGATCTATAAAAAGATAGTTAAATGGTGTAGATATTTAAATGGATGGATGAATGGTGTAGATCTATAAAAGGATGGAAAATGGTATAGACCTATAAATGGATAGATAAATGGTGTAGACCTATTTTTGGATGGATGGATAGATGGATGGTATTTTATATATATATATATATATATATATATAAATAAATGGATGGATGAATGGTCTAGATCTATAAATGGATGGATGGTATTTTATATATATATATATAGAAATGGATGGATGGATGAATAGTTTAGATCTATAAATGGATGGATGGATGGATGTGCTGTGTAGATCTATAAATAGATGTACAGACATAAGGACCCATGGACGGATGGTTTAGATCAATAAATGAATGGATGAATGAAGACTGACTCACTTGGTATGTAGCAGCATCAAGGTTAGACAGAGCTAGGTAGAGTAAGTTATTCTGCAGCGTGTAGATTCCTGAAGGAATCGCCAGCTTCAGCATCTCTGTAGGCTTCTGAAGAATCTCCTGTCTCAGAATACTGCTAAGCGCACGGCCACTGTAACCTGCTCCACACAGACACAGCAGTTACCCCGCAATAATTAATCACATTTACTGAAATTACTTCCTAATGTAGTTTCAGCATCACAGTCTGTTCACTGACCATCTGATGCATATTGCAAACAAAGCTGGAAATCACATGTGAAAATTGCAAGCTCAATCAGATTGCAGACTGCCAGGAAACTTTGGCAAATCCAGTGAGTAGTTCTTTCTCACAAGCACTCAATATTAACCTGGTACCTTTCATGCTATATTTTCAAAGTTTTCCAAGTTAGATAAAATCTTGAAAGATATTCAGTGTTTTATGTCACTTAGTAACAAGCAAACAAGATATTCACATGCAGAACTGTATATTCAACTTTTTTGTATCTGTAAAATAATCAGAATGTATAACTTTGAGATGGACATATAGCATCACAAAGTCTAAACACCTTTTTTGTTATTTATTTCTGCGTTTACTTGCTTTCCATGGACACTCCCACACCATAATCTGAATTAATATTTTACCATACATACCAATCTGTGTTATAATTGATTTCAAACCTGCCTCTAAACATAAAACCAAAACAAACTGTAGTCAGCTGTTATGGAATTATGGATTATGTTATGGATGTTGGTTTGATGGTATCGTCCAATCTAATTGGGGTTTTCTTGGCCAAAATAAGATGCAATTGGATTTATGCCCAAATCAAAAATCTGGCTAAGAGAGACTATCCCTGATGTAACTCTGATATCTTGAGACAATACAAAACCCTATAAGTCCATGTCTCACACACCTACACCTCAGCCTGATGAATGCATGCTTTAAATACACAGAGATGTTATGTTTAATTTCACACAGCATTCACCATCATCAACAATCACCAACAGAATGTGGTGAGTGATATTCTAATAGGTCTGGTCAGGCTACATTCCTGAGATATCGTGGTGCTTTAAAGAAACCTTTTCTTAGGAAAGGTATCAAAACAATTTCAAGAAACCAGGGAAGATTGCTATGAGGCTGGTCATTATATTACACCACAAATATGTTTTAAGTCTAAGAAACCAGAACAATGTATTATTTAAGGGTTGACATGGGCAAATAGCTTTGCTGAAAGGAAATTTACTGTTCTCCTTGAAGACAAGCCCCACGCATGTGAGAATCTTGAGAAGTTCGGCCACCACCACAGCAGTGGATGCCAGGTAGCGCGGCCCATCGCCCTGTAAGGTACGCGAGTACCGCATGGTCAGCACCAGGGAGGTGGTCTGGAACACTAGAACCCCCAGAGAAAGGTACTTCAGATTGGCCGATGCCATGGTAACAGCCTCTCAGGAGGAGACAGGACAGGCTGGGGTGACATGAAAGAAAAAGGTGCAAAGAACAGACAGATGTTGAAAGACAATGTTGTTCCAGCTGGGTCTGACAGGCATGCTGCTCTGTAAATATTAATTGACATTGATGACGCGACCAGGGCTTATGTCCACACACTATATCTAGTTTACTTGACAAAGAAATCAAACATTAACAGTTACTTCATTTAAGACAGAGGATATAACAGAAGGAAAAAATACAATGATCTCAAGTTTAAATGCATGTAAAATAGTTTCTATTATAGATGAACTTGTAAAATGTTAATAAACCTTTAAAGGAAAGAAGTCAAATGCAAATAAGCGAGTATTTCAGCATTTACATGCGAAATGGCTGACTGAATTTTTATATTTTCCCACAAATTACAAACGATTTGAGAATACAGAAGGTTTAACATTTGAATATAATCCCAATTATGAAGTTTGCCATTTTAAACAAAAAGTTACCCTCTCAGAGATCAGGAAGTGAAGTTTCAGAAGTTTTTAAAGACGAGTTTGAACGCAAACTGCTGGCCATAAAATTCAAATATCTAGCCTTGCAGATGAGTTCCAGGAAAATACATCTGAGTTCATCGACAGACTGTAAATTATAGAGTTAAGTGGTGTCTTATTTTGACAGTTAAAGACTGAGAGCTACTGCAGCTAAGCTGTTAGTTAGAAACGTCAGTCGGAGTTACGAATCTCCATCACAAATTATCACCGGCTTTATGTCGATCTCATGGCGGATTTCTTCTTTCATAACACATTCAAGCCAAACTTCCAAGCAAAGTGCACAAAATCTTCATCTGAATCTCAACTGTCTTCCAGTACTTCCTAGTTTTTGTATTTTCGCTCCCCGTTGCGACTCGTTGTCGGCACCTATTGGCTGGCGGGTGGAATGACGTTGAATACATTAGGTGCCGTTCACACCGAAACATGTTCTTGTTTACGTCTGCGCTCCTTTTTCTTTGTTTCTTTGTTTTTCATGTAAACATGCGCTTGACGGACGTCTTTGACCATTGCACCGCGTCCAACTGTTGTTTTCAGTGTCATGATTCAGGAGCGCCTCGCGTCAAGTAAAAATAACTTCAACTGTTAAAAACGCGTCTCTGACACCTGCTTTCTATGCGTTGTGCTGCGTTTAGCCTTTTAGCGCAAATTCGAGTTCGGCCTGAATGCCCCCCCAAGTATGTGATCAAACAGTAATGGGTTACATTTATAAAAATCAACCTTCAAAATAATGCCCTTCTCTTTGCAAAAGTTGAAGTGCGGTTACAGTATGGGAACAGTTGTAATACTCAGAAACTATTCATTTGAACTTTTAATTAAATAAGATGTTATGATTTAGTTTTTCTAAATATAAACATTTTGATGGCAGTATTATTTTAGCCCTGTAAAATTCCGGGACACCTGATCAATGCTGGCCCTCATACAAGAATTAAAACATATTATTTATATTATTACATTTACACATATATATATATATATATATAAATCTTGTATTGTGTTAAAGATTACTTGATAATTTTTTTGTTATGAAATTGAAATGTGTTAAAAAAAAAAAATAATTGTGTAATGTGTGTGTGTGTGTATATGTTTAATCTACATTGTGGGGAACAAATGTCCCCACAAGTATAGTAAAACCTGAGATCACCTACCTTGTGGGGCCCAGCCAGCGGTCCACATGAGGGAAATGGCTTATATATGCTAAATTATGTTTTTTTTTTTTTTACATATTATTTACATATTCTGGCTCCGAGCAGTTTTCTTGAACATTTAAATGTTTTAAAATGTATACATATGTATAAAGCAGGCCTATAAATGAATGTATAAAGTTTGAAAAATATTTGTAAATTTAAAACAAATGAAATCAAATAAATGTAGCCTACATAAACAATTACTAAAAAAAATAGTTTCAAGATTTACACTTTTCAGTAACAAATGAACAAATACATAACAATTTTCCAACTTTTTAACTGAGTAATCATTAACAAAATTAATTAAAAAAAAAATGTTTAACTAAACTTGTTTATTTTAGTTAAAAGATCACAAAATCCCACAAAAAAGGATTAACCTATTTTGGGTATGTTTTCCAGAAGAAAAAACATATAATAATAATAATAATAATAATAATAATATAATATTTATATTGAAAAGATGTCCAAAAAAAGGTTGATATATATATATATATATATATATATATATATATTAGTTTTATTATAGAACAAGCATTATAGTAAGCAGACCAAAATGAAAAGGACTGTTCATTGAGTGTCAAAAATCTCAAACTCAATCATCCAAACAAACCAGTTCATTGAAATTATTCAGACATTATTATGATTCATATAAGAATGAATATAAGCATACTCCTTGCATAGTGTGTTTATAAACAAGGTTTCTTATGTGTGAATGCGTCAGGAAAATATTGAAATTTCGGGACATTTTGCGTCCCGGGAATGGAATTCAATTTTTCCAGGACAGATGGCCGAAAACCGTGACAATCCTGGCAAATGTGAATAGGAAAAGTCACAGTCAGTGTCATTGATTGTAATCAATAATTAACAAAATAAAATATGCATGGGGAATGATTTCATATAATGCTATAGGGCATTTGATAGGCACCGGTGGTTTAGTAGTGTCTGAAGAGGCAAATTGTGAATGTATGAAAGACCCACATTTTTTCCTACTTAAGAGATATAAATTGAAATGATTTGATATCATGAGACAAAGGCACTAACCCCCCACCCAACAACTTTTGGGCCAGTTTTTATGTAAAATCCACGGCCAATTTCTCTTGCCAGTCCTCCCCTGGCACTAGGACTTCAGGTTCTGCTACAGTTCAGGGTTGCCAATTGTGGAAAGTGAATGTTAAAGAATGGGGCATTTCATTAAGCAAACCTTTGTGTGTATACTGCGGAAAGGGACATTTAGCCATATTCATTTGACAAGCTTTTCCTTTATTTGTGTTTCACCTCTACTGTAATCAACTTGCTTGGTTTATTTCCAAAACACAGGCTTTTGTTTTTTAATTCATACATTTTCAACTACAAAACACTAAGACAAAACAATTACTTCATTCTAGCATACTGTATGCATATATTTGATGAAAAGTCAAAGAAGGTACAATCAGCATAAAAAATTAACAATAACAAATTTATATACAGCACCTACAAAAATTGTTTGCATAACATTTGGGTAAAAATGCAATGCTCCTAGAGTCTCTTTCGATCTTTATTTGGTTGACCAAAACCCATTAAATCACTCAGATTTCAGTACACTAAAGGTTGCACTGTTGAAGTTATGGTCATAAGTGCTACAGGAGAGACCATGTGAGAACACATTACTTATTTTTGCGTCGTACAATGAGTAAATATACTGATCAGTAATCAGTACATATACTGATGCCAATTATTTCAGAAAACGTAAACATTGTATGGAGATCATCCTCCATCCATCCATCCATCGACAACCGCTTATCCTGTACAGGGTCGCGGGGGGCTGGAGCCTATCCCAGCTAACTTTGGGCGAAAGGCGGGGTACACCCTGGACAGATCGCCAGTCCATCGCAGGGCGTATGGAGATCATATTACAAAAAAAAAAAAAGCTTTCTGTTTGCAGAAGTGAGTTTAATGAACACTCATAATATTGACCTGGAGCAAACAATATCACATATCCACCTAATAGAACAAATACAACATATCGACGGTTCATAAGACGTTATTTTTTTTAACAGTATTTTGTCACTGCTTTGTCTAATGTATGAATGGATTTTGAAACACTATTTTGAGTGCTTATTTGGTGTTTAGGAGACCCAGGGGCTTTATTGTGCAAAACATAGTAAAGTGTGATTGTACTAATCAGTTTTATAAAGCTTTGCTTGAAAACATAAAACAGCTAAACAGTACAACACTTAAACTGTATGAAGTATGATTTGTAAATTATGAAGTGATTGGAATGGTTGCACAGACATGCTGATTGTAATTAAGATAAAGAAAAGACAAGTATTTAAGTCATGTAAATCGGAACACAAAAAGGTAACTTCGGAACAAGTTAAATTGCTCAGAATATTAATATAACACTAAAAGCCAAAACAAAACAAATGAAAATTGTAACAATGGTTACAAGTACATTGTAAAAGGCACTGATAATATTTGTCTGAACATTAACCTTTCTTTCCATTCCCTGAAGACTAATCTAGGTTGACAATGGCTGCTGGAATTGCTTTCCAAACTTGCATCGGGAATTGCTTTCCAAACTTGCATCGGTCATGTTTGTACAGCCACAGAATACTGCATACCATTTCAAAAGAAACAAAATGGAACCCATTCTTATTTACACACCTCCTTTTACCTATTTTAAACATTGGCAAGGCAGAGGATTAACCGTAATAGAATACATTGAAATACATAACAAATGTAACATTTAAAGTAACTATTTACACCACAGTTTAGCTCTGAACCACACATAATTGAGATGTATGTGGGCATGAATGTGGAGCTCATCTAGTCCACATTCATCCAACCAATCTAAAAACCAAAGGTTCCACCAATTAATTAAAGAAACATTCAATTAATACAAAACAACAAGGCAGGTGATCTAAGGGAAAACTGATGAAAAGCTGACCCATTACATGAAAAGGAAAATAAAATCATCAATCATGATACCAAACTAAGCATATCTGGCTTTAACAAAAACAAAAAAATTATATATATATATATATATATATATATAAAAAAGAGACTGCAGATTATATCATATTATATCCTTCAAAAGGGATTAAAAAAGTACAAACCTCCCCGCACCGGGGACATTAACCACAGATGTGAAGCCTTAGCTTGGCAGTGCGATCGCCCATAGGTAACAGTGCCTCAGATTGTAGATGGCTCTTGGATTTGTTTAAAAAAACAAATTTACGTTTTTTATCTGCTTAAAGAACAAGAATTGTCAGTTGAGTCCGATCCAACTCTGCAATTTCAAACAAAGGGGCTCCTTGGTGGTAAAATATTTGGGCTAGTTGATATTTATAATATAAAATACCACAGTAAACATGCAGAGCATAACAATGACATGAAGAGCGGTTAAAAAAGTTTAGAGTGCACTACAGAGGTCCATGTTCCTACGCATACACACTGCTGCGTTGCGACTGCTGGGACTGCGCCGGCTGCACAGACTGCGACTGAGGCTGCAGTTGGGCCTGATCAGGAATGTGTTTGTGACAGGAAGGAGGCAATGTATGGGGGTTTCCTAAAGGGGTGGGGCTTGTGGTGACATCAGACCAGTCTGAGTTGGAGTGGGGGGATGAGGAGGACCAAGGATCGGGTGATTCGGGCGAAGGGGTAAGGTAGGGGTGTTCGCTGGTAGGGTGTGCTGGGTGACCTGGGGTGGTTCCATCAGATCCAGCAGTTGCGTAGCTGTGCTGGGATGGTGGGGTGGGATATTTATCCACAGGGCTCTGGCGTGGCTGATAGGATGCCATCTGCCGTGCTTGCCCCTCTGCCAGCCCATGCCCGTGAGGGTGGTTGTGGTTGTGACCATGGGGGTGCTGAATGGTGTGCGACAGGCTGTGTTGCATCCCCACATCAGGCATGGGGTACATCATGCTCTGATTGCAGTGCAGATGCTGGCCTTGTTGGGCATGTGCCTGCCCATGGTTCTGCCCCTGTGCCTGCATCTGCCCCTGTGCCTGCAGCTGCCCTTGTTGTGCCTGCTTGAGGAGGCTCTGCCCGCTGCCTGTTGCCATCATCTGGAAGGTGACAATGGGTGGGAGCTGTTCACGGCTCATGGTGACATTCATCGGGGTGAGCATTCCAGTGTTGTGGTGCTGCTGCATGCCTGTGTGGCCTGTGCTCATCTGGCTGGGTGGCATCAGGCCAAATATGTGGCTATTGTAACTGTGTTTGGCCAGACCCACCCAGCTCTGCTGCTGGCCCAGCATGTGACTGACAGGGGGCAGCATGGGCCGTGCAGATGGGCTGCCCAGCAAAGGAGGAGAGTTTGCCACAGTGGAGGGGGTCACAGCCTCTCCGGCATATGAGTGTGGAGACTCCAGAGAATCGACAGGCGACATGGTGACTGAGCTCTCAGAGAGACCTCCGGCTGCTTTCGTGACATTACCTCCATTAACTCCACCCACCACCACTACAGCTGGGCCCTCTCCTCCGGCAGGCTTCTTTCTTCTTTTGGCTTTCATGTCTTTCAGGTCTTTGGCTGTCCCAGCCGCAGCACTGCCCACTTTCCCTCCTCCTCGCCGATTTTTTTTGCCCTGCGGTCCTGGACGCATGCCGATAAATCCTGTCCCATTGGTCCCACAGACCATAGAGGAGTGCCCTCCACCATTGCCCATGTGGTTGGGCCCAGAGTGTGGGCTGTGCACCAGGTTGTACTGATCCAGCAGACGCACAATGTCATGGTGCATCCTTTCTTGGGCTGTGTCACGTGGCAGGCGGTCAAGGTGGTCGGTGATGTCACGGTTTGAATAGTGATCTAGCAGAACTTGAGCTGCTTCAAAACTGCCCTCCCTTGCAGCCAGAAACAAGGGAGTCTCCTCCTACAGCGCAGAACAAACATATTTAAAGTGTCTGACAAAAAAAATAATATAAACAAACACACACTGGAGAGTCCTTGCTCTAACCTTGTTGTCCTGCATGTCTCGATTTGCTCCGTTCTTAAGCAGCACCAGTGTGGCTTCCACATTATTGACAGCAGCAGCCCAGTGCAAAGCCGACTTACCTGAGTAATTATAAGAAACAAAAAACAAGATTAAAAAGACATAATTTTTATTTGTAGAAATTATTACCTTACCATTCTTTTGTCATGTAAACAACACGTATAATTCTTTACATTTCATAATGTTGTAATTTTAGAATGTTAATGTGCTTGTTCATATCACCATGGTCATCCACAGCATTGACATCTGCATGGCAATGAACCAGTTCCTCCACCATGCCCTCCACTGCCAGTCTGGCTGCCAGGATTAGTGGTGTTGTGCCATCATTCATTCGGGCATCAAGATCCGTGGCACGGTTTCGGATAAGAATCTATTCCAAAACATGTAAGAGTAATGAGCGGCATACTAACACGTGTACAAATATACAGTCTGAATAACATTACGGAAGCAGTAGATCTAAATGTACATTTGTTTCTACAACCAATAACCAATAACAGCCCAAAAGCATCATATTCCAATGATCAATTGGTTAGAGTAAGACCGAAACTAAAGATGAACCTAAACACATCTTAGTAAAGTCTATTCACATGGTTACCAGACTTGACTTGACAAGTTTAAGCTCCCTATAGTCAGAGAGATTAATTGAGATTTTAATTAATATTATTTCAAATATCTTGAAATCTTTCTAAATAAAAGTGAGAGTACAAAAACAAGAAGTCGGAAAACCTTTAACAGTCAAAAAAAGTAAAGAAAAAATAAAAAGGGACTGAACAGAGCATAACAGAGGACTTGTCCGAACAAAAGGGATGATGGTGGGCCATGCTAAAAGGTGAACATGAGCAAGATGTAGTTCACGGTGGGATGGAAAATATAAGCAGACAAATCTGCGACTTGAGAAAATAAATGAAGACAGATCTTTGACCATTTATGTGTTGAGTCACTATAGACTTTTCCAGGCCTGATATTTACAGTTTTTCATGACCTTCGGAGCCCAGCAATTGTGTATGAAATTAATGCTGTGATCCATTCAACTTGGAAAGTTGGATTTTACTACTTCCTACAAGGAAAAGTGCAATGCAACGCCAGTTGAAGTCTGAATTCCAACTTGGAAACTCTTACAGAAATTTTCAACTCCGATATCGCCAAGATGCAGGTGCGTGACGTCACATAAATATGTTGGCACCCCGGGAGATATAAAAAAAAGTGATAAACATTCCCTTTTATTAAATACTGATATTTATTAAATATTAATTCATATGAAGCATTAATGTTAATATTAACATTAATGCTTCACCATTGTTTATCTGTTGGGTTGCTAGGAGATGTCTGTGGTAACAGACAAACCCCTGCTAAGCTAACTGGAGCATTGCATTTTTGTTTGCTTAAATGTCATCTTCCGAATATCGGTCAATGGAATGCATTTATGGTTGGAGGTTGGAGATATCAAGTAGGTATATCACACATCTGACTTGAATAGGGGGCAGCAAAACCTTAACAGGCAGATGAATGGAAGCACATCACCTGGAAGACTCCTTGGGCGTCTGCTGCCACTGCCGCATGTAGAGGCGTGCGGCCCATTTTATCATGAGCATTCGCATCAGTACCAGCATCCAGCAGTCTCTTGGCAGCATCTGCGCGGGCATATCGCGCAGCGAGGTGAAGGGCAGTCTCTCCGGTGCGGTCCGTCTGGGCATTGAGAGATGCACCTTGTCCAATGAGGTCAGTGATGACATTTGTGCCAGGCTCATCTGCGCCACTTTCCTCCTCCTCCTCGGCCAGCATGCTGCCACAATCGGGGCTGGTGCCACTCCGAAGAGATGCCAGCATGAGAGGAGTGAAACCATCTATGAGATATAGAGCAAATGCTGACTTTTTTGCTAATTGCAGAGCAGATTGACATATACACTACAAATATGATAACAAATATGGTAACCTACGAATGTGATATGAGTGATCCTTTCAGAAAATGTTTTGGACCCTGTTACAACTATATATACTGCTGAGCACTTGGATGCTTAATGGATATGTAATTGTGGTCTCAGTGAATTCACCTGGTCCTTTAACATTGACATCAAGGCTGTCCATGTCTTTGTCTGCTTGAGGGGGAGTGAGTGTGATGTCAGCAGCTTTGTGATGCTGCAAAGTCCACTCTCTCCGGTCCACTCCTCCATCCACACCAACAGAAAGCAATGGCTTATCCTCCATCTGTGGGGTGGGATGGATGCGTTCAAATTGATCAAATCATAAAGAGATTTGTTATTGTCATCTTAAGGGTAGTGGTGGTAGTGTATGTTACCCTTGGTTTATTAGGTAGGTGATCTTCCTCTGGCCAGTGGTGGGTGGAACAGCCATCCATCATTCCTACATCCTGTGGCTTCTGCATGTTCCTAAAAAAGGGTGGAGGAGGGAGTGAAAGAAAAGGAAATAATTAGAGATGCCCCCTGAAAAGGGACACTGCCTAATATTAACACATTGATGAAGAATTCCAGTATGGCTTTATAGAAAATATAACTAAATTAGCTGGTTTATGAGGCAGCAGGCTTTTGTGACAAAACTAAATTTCCCATCATTCTCTGTGATAGCATGAGAATGATAAAATCTACACAGATAAAGCATCAATTACACACCTGATGTGCATCATTTGATGTTCAATTTGATGCATTAGTAAGTGATACGCACAACACATCATAATTAAAACTTCAGAGCTCATTAAGTAGAAACTTCCCAGGAGAACTTGAAGGCAGCATGTATCTTGAGATCATTGTGGAACGTAATTTACATACTTCATGCCAAAATCATCCTGCCCAACTGGCTCTCTGCGTTTGCTGTCCTTCTTTGCCAAGAAGCCATCAGGCAGCCATAAACTCCCATGTTTGCGTTTGCGCTTGGCAGCCAACACACCCAGCACCAGAATCAGCATGATGATAGCTGCTGCCACTGCAACGAGGTACAGGAGGGGGGGCACGGTTGGAGGATCCTCGTGATCACCTAAGGTGGAAGACGACAATTAACAATGTTTTTAAATAGAGAAAATCGCACTGAAAACTACAAATCCATTTAGCTATGACCATAGAATATGTTTTGGAAATTTACTTACTGCTTACAGAGTAGACAGGGTATGGCAATTCAGATTTCAGGTACTCAGCTGCTATGAAGGCCGCCGCCTGGTCTGCACTGGAGATACATTCTTCTGAGTGCAGAGAACACTGTCGATTGTCGATCTCCAGATAAACCTTCGATCTAAAGCACAGACACATCCAAAACCATGCTAATTTAAAAAATAAAATATTTTTAAATTTTTTTTTATTTAAAATAAACACTTGTTTTTAGGATCTTTAGACACTTTACCTATAAACCAAGACAAAAATACAGATACAAAATATATTTTTTTACAGTGTTCACAAAGGATTAGCAATATTTAAGTATGTATGAGGGATATACCCAATAACTTCCTTCTCCAGCTCTCGTTTTCCACGCAGCTTCATAGTAGCAGCCCCATCTTGTATGTCACCCTGCTCCATTCTGTAGTACGGGTACACCATAGGCCTCTGCTGCTCATCCAGCTTCAGTCGCAGATTGGTGTGCAGCAGTGTCCCCAAAGAGCGCAGGAAACCCTTCAGGTCACCCAGCAGCTCCTTGGGCTGCAGCAAAACCACGATCACCAGCGTGCCATCAGCCAGCTTTGGAGAAGTGTCTGTATCACAGTCTAGACCATCCCAGCCACATGCTTCTGTGTTACAGCCCTGGTTACAATGACCATTGGCATAATGATCTGCACAGTATCTGTCGTATCTGAGATTAAATGAGGGTGTAGAGAGAAACAGAATGGAAAGAAAGGGAGAGAACGAGAGTTAGGCCTGTTTTACACATTTAAATGACACTAGAGCAGCATGGCGCTGCATCCCAGAAATGCCATAGAAAGTAGAGTTCTGATGTTGAACTCTTTTTGCTGCACAAAACAAGCTGAAATCTGCAGAGAACATGCTTAAAATGCACTATAAACATATGTATTAACAATGTTTTGCAAAATGGGCTTTATGAAATAACATAAAATAACAGATGTCTTTGAAAAGTAACAAACTGTTAAAGACTTCCAAAAAATAATTTTCTATTCAGTAAATCTGACTGAACCTAGACAATTAAGTTGTTTACAGGTACACTTTGGGATCTGGATTCTGTTTTGTGTAAATTAACTACTTTCGGTTAAATTAGAAAAACTAGAATATTACACTGAAGTGATAATTCTTAATGGCTTAATCACAAAAACATTGCACAATTTATGGTCATTAAAGGAAATAGTCCATGTAGCAACCCAGAATTCACTTTACTTTTGGTACAGATAACTCAGTTACACAGCAGAAACACTGTAAGTGTGAAAGCACAACATCAGTAGCAATGGCTGCTGCAATTAACATTACTGCGGGATGTGGATGTCACTTAGGATGTGTGAAACAGGCCTTACATGCAAATCTCTCTGGGTAAAGAAGTTATTAATTTATCATTTGCCCATTTTATCCAAAGAAGAGCAGTGCTCTTCTGGAGTATGTGAAGTATAATGGGACACGTACTTGCAAGTGCTCGGGACCGAAGATGAAACTTTCTGGCATTCAAAGCTGTCGAAGAGGCAGCCAGCGTTGTCACACTCTGGGTCACAGTGCCCGTTATGGAATAAGTCCCAGCAGCGCACAGAGGCTGTGCAGTTCTTCCAGGGCTTATTCCAGTGTAGACTACAGTCGCCCCCATCCCACTCACACTCAGCGTTCTTACACTGTGGGTCACAAACTTTGTCTCCCGCCCTCTGCTCACATTCCACATATGGGCAGGTGGGAACAGGCTTGGTACTTCTCAATTTATTTTGACAGTTCGACCCGCTGTAGCCGGGTGGACAGCGGCAACTGAACCTGTTGGAATCACGTGGATCTGGGATACAGCTGCCTCCATTTTGACACATGCAGAGTTTTTGGATGATCTCGCAGTGTTGGCCGGTAAAACCAACTTGACACCGGCACTCTGGGCGACCCAGCATGTTCACACATTGTCCGCCATTCTGGCAACGCAAGCTTGCACAGGTGTACATCTCAAAGTCACCACAGTTGAAGCCAGAGAAACCCTGAAAGATTCGCACAGAGAAATCAACCTTGAGATAACAAAAATAAACAGTGCTGCGGCAACCGATTCAGCAAGGTGCTATTTTACAACCAAATGGCTGGGCCCTAGTCATGTAGCAACAGTGAGTGAAAAGAGAGAATATAAGATGAGCTAAGAGAGATCAGTGTTTATTTTATTTTTTTTCATTTCATACCTGATATATGCAGCCTCTGTCTTTAGTGTAAGCATGAGAATAGAAAAAGAACAAGCAGTCTTGAGAAAAGAAACAACTTAATGCAAAGCAGAGTCACATGCAGCCGTTAAAGGAGAGATCAGAAAGCACAGTAAGAGACACACAACACAGTCACTTAAATATTCTCTGCTACCTCTCAACGAACTATTAGTGAATATTTGATAGAAGCTTTGTGTATTTATAGAAAGTTAATACAAAAAGATTGGGTGAAGACAAGGCAATGGACATAAAGAATGAATTTCACAAAAAATATCCAGGTCATACTTAACCATAAATAATAAAAAAATAGAAAAATAAACGATATCTTGTACAAAGAAAATTAGGCCTATTTTTGATCATTTTTACATTGTGAGCATTTGCATTACAGTAGGCATCTGAGAATTTTCATTTTCATTAAAATAATGTCAATGCAAAAAGTCCTAAAAGACCTAAAATTAAGCTTAATTTTCTTCTAAATATGTCATTTTTACAGGTGATAAATGATACATTTTGTACAGTTTCTGTGAAATTCACCCTAAAATATTTTAATATTAAATACCATGCAAATGTATGCGCACACACGCACGCACACACAAAGACACTGCACTTACAGACTGGCAGGTGCAGCTGTATCCATGTACTGAACTCATGTTCATGTCACATCTGCCATTGTGGTGGCATGGCTTAGATTGACACAGATCCACCATTGACTCACAGTGTCGACCTGCAGGGAGGATGGAGAGCAGGTTAAATTTTAATAATCTCAATCAATATTTCTTATATATAGAATATAGTATATAGGAAAATGTATTTTTTTAAACATCTGTTTTTTACCAATTGGAAAATGTTCCCACAAAAATCACATACGAAACTGAAAAGACTGAGACACTAAAACAAAACCTCACCAGTGTAACCGAGACGACAGCGGCAGTGATAGTCATTGTCAAGTGGCACGCAGTCGATGGTGCCGGGTGGGTGGCAGGGTCCAGACAGACATTCGTTCACATCGCCCTCACAATGTTCTCCAGCGAAACCAGGTGGGCAGGAGCAGGTGTACCGCCCCACACCATCCACACAATGCCCACCGTTCAGACAACGTGGGCTGAACTCTGGGGCACATTCATCCACATCCACTTCACACTGCAAACCTAGAACAAAGAGAAAGGTTCAGGGGATATCAAGTTATTTTTACTTGTTTCATTCGCCAATCCAAGAGTGGTCTTGTACTTCATACTGACACAAATTGTAGTGGATGCAGCATTACACAGAAGCAAAGGTTTTCGGTAAATGATGCAAATGTAGAAGTACCCTTTTTAAAGCGCATGTTTTTTCTTCCATGATAAAATTATTTAAACAACCAAAAATGTCCGATAATAGGCAGGTTACTGATGTAAAGTGAATAAGGTTTAGCTGGTAATGTGAGCATGGTAGCCAATATGAGGGTGGAGCACCCTTTGATATAATGAACAGGCCACTGATATGACTGGAATCTTCTTCTCATGCGAGTATACAACATTCTAAACATCTCTCAAAAGTACTATTCATTTCTATAAGTCTAAAACTTTTTATAAGTGGAAAAAAATTACTTAGTGCACCTTTAACAAAAATGCACACATGGTCGTACCTTTGGTGCCAGGAGGGCAGGCGCAGGAGAACCGGTTGATCAGGTCAATGCAGGTACCTCCATGGCGACAAGGATTTGATTGGCACTCATTAACATCATATTCACAATTCACACCCTGATAGCCAGCTTTACACTGAGTGAGAGAGAGATGGGTTTAGAGATTAGAAGATCAAAAGAATGTTAGTGATTAACAAAATATTGCTATTAATATGGTCATTAAAATGTGTTCTCAGAGTGGAAAGACAAGTTCAATCCCGTTGAAATGAATTACTATTATCAAGTTCTTTGTGTGATATATTTTAGTAAGACAGGATGGTTATACCTGACAGTCATATGCTCCCTGGTAATCTGTGCAGATCCCTCCATTTCTGCAAGGGTTGGACAGACACTCGTCCACCTCCTCCCCACAGTAACTGCCCATGTAACCTCTCTGACAATGACACTGGTGTGTGTGGTCTTTATCCACACACCGCCCTGCATGCTCACACACCATGTCCACTGTCACACCTAGAGAACAAGAAAGCCCACAAAATAGCATTAATACTTTAAACACATATGAATTACAGTATGTCACTGTGGTTATGGGGGCGTGACTGAGCACTGGTTTGTAAATGGAGAGCGAGGCCAGCTGGAATGAATGGGAAGGACTCACACCTGTGTATAATTTCCCTAACAGCTAGTCTGTGTTTCAGTGAGTGGTGTTGGGGAGCTAAAAAGTGAGACGAGAAGCCCAGAGGGGAGAGAGACCTGATCCTGTGTGTGTGTGTGTGTGTGTGTGTGTGTGTGTGTGTGTGTGTGTGTGTGTTCCCCGTTTAGCTGAAAAGCAGCAGTTTGTTTATGTTTTAGCTGAAAAGAATTGACTTATTTGTGTTCTGCTGAAATGCATTCAAAATAAAACTTAGGTGGACTGTTTAACCAGCTCCCACTTCCTTCTTCCACCATCAACAAGGGACTGTGTTAGTCACATACACATACATAACACAAAGATTCAACGAAACACATCACTGACTGCCCAAACATCTATCATTCCTGCATTTAAAAACAGTTAAAGTGAGATAAGTGAGTTTGAGAGACAGTTGAGTTTCTGATATCTCACCCTTGCTAATGGCAATAGCCTGGCAGGACATGTTGGGGATGTCGCAGTACAGGCCTGTCCAGCCGTGTTGACAGCTGCATCTCCAGTCCATCTCTTTCTGGATGCACGTACCTCCATTCAGACACTTAATCTGACTGCAAAGGTTCACCATTGACTGTAGAGTGAAACAATTGGTCAAACAACAGAACACCAACTGAAATACTTGCAGACAATCAATACAGTTTGTGTTATATTATGTTATTATATAACAGTACATTTGGGGTTTTCCTGGGACAAAAATGGTCTTCAGTGGTGGCTGACCTACACAGTCATCCACATCCGTGATGCAATATTTATTTGTTATTTTTTTTACATAATTGCAATTAATTCATTTTTAGGATGTAGTTGCATTGCAGGTTTGAATTGGATATGATTAATTTTTGATCATCTGAGCATCTAGAAACTTCTGAATTTAACAGTTTTTTTGTACTTCAAGATACTGTGGAAAATCAAACTAACTTAACTTATTTCTATAGGGCTAGTTATAAGTTTTATTAGTAAACCCCTTTACTAACTTGGGACTGTGCTTCTCTAGTGAAAATGTTTGTAATGCACTAATCACAGAAGAGACCATGGATGGTTCCTTATTACAGTAGTTAATACTTGTTAGTCTTTCTTAAAAATAACCCATTTGTTCAAAATTTCGCTCTGACTGCCACCGAAAAAAATTCTAATGAAGGAAAAACTGTAATCCATCTCTCTCTTTTTCTTCCTCTTTTGGAATATCGCGGAAGCATAATAGTGGATTTATTCTATTGCAGTTGAAGCAAATGGGAACACAAAAACAATCAAATTTTCCTATGATCTTCTATTCACCACTATAGATGTTTCCCCTTCTATAGTTTTTTTCCCACTTTCCAAATAAAAATGTGCACAAAAAACAGCCATCTTATGGCTATTTTTATTTTTTTGTACCTCACAGGTTTTTCCATTGTATATCAGTGGGCAGGTGCAATGGAAGGTCCCCAGGCCATCTATGCAGGTGCCGCCATTTTTACAGGGCTGAGAGTCACACTCATTCAGTTCAAACTGGCAGAATTGGCCCGAAAAACCTTGTCGACATCGGCAGGAGAAACGGTTAATTCCATCCACACATGTTCCATTGTTGAGACAGGAGCTGTGGTGAATTTAGAATGAAAGGAAATGAACAGAAAATAAATAATTAAATAAATTATTTATAAAGATAATTCTATAAGAAAATTCAGTATATGTCAAAAGTGAGTTTTTCTCTTTGTGTATGATTTATAATCTCATAAAAAGAGTGTCCAAAAATAAAAACATTATTTACAATATATATTTCATTTAATAAACTTACGTCTCAGTGCAATCCGGGATATCACGTTCACAGTTGATGCCGTCAAAGCCAGGCGGGCACTCGCATGTGTAGCTGTTCACATAGTCCGTGCAGCGGCCTTCATTCCAGCAGGGGGTGCTAGCGCACTCGTCCACCTCCTCCTCACAGCGATCTCCCATGAATCCAGCTCTGCATTCACACAAGAACCGTCCTACTTCATCCACACACGTACCACCATTGCGACACGGATCTTGAGAGGGAAAGAAAACAGTGAGATTAGGCTTGAAATGTGTGAAAAAAAACACCTTCATTCTAGGGATTTGCAGGATACATATTCAAAGGGCTGATCCTCTGGAGTCACAAGGTGTTACAGGGATAGTTACCCAAAAATTTAATTTTGGTTTCAATTAATCTTTATACCATGCAATGAAAAGTGAATGGTGACTGAGGTTAACATCTCCTTTTCTGTTCCATTGAAGAAAGGAAGTTTGGACAAAAATGAGGGTGAGTTAATGATGACAGAATTATCACTTTTGGGTCTCTTTTGGTTACGAGTAATACTAATGTCTTACTAAAAGTCAATGGTTTGTAGATCAACCCTATTGAGGTTGAACCTGACAAGATCATTGACCACTAGGCTACACCACCCCCAGCTTCAAAAAGAGCGTGTAAACATAAGGATTTGCAGTGTTGGTCATACATCCACAAAATGACTATGGAAAAGACACATACTAGAGCTACAGTCATCAATGTTGGTCTGGCAGTTGAGTCCACTGTATCCAGGCTGACACTCGCAGCGATAGCTGCCCATGGTGTTCACACACTGAGCTCCATTCTGACATGGGTTCTTCCGACACTCGTCGACATCCTCTGTGCACTGGGCTCCTACACACAAACATTAGACAAATACCATTCAGATGTTGTGTATTATTCCTACACTTTGACAGATTAAATCTACTTCGGCATTACAAGTCTGTAACTAAAAGGTATCGTATTTAAAGCAGCCTGTGATAGAGAAGCACCTGTTCAAAATCACGTTGAGAGAAAAAAACAGGTAAATCGCATTTCTGTATAATTTGCACTGACAGAGGTTGAGTTTGGCAGGTACTAGGACCCTAAAAGCTGCAGCCCGAGTTCCCTTCAGTCGAAAACGCGCTCTGTGAAGATAACCTCAAGATTTATGCACTGTATCAGTGTTTTGGACAGATTTAATAGGGAGCACATGCTTCAAGTAATGCTTCAAGTAATCATGTGTAACAAATTTTCATATTCTGTTTATGTTTCATGAAAATAATATCTAAAAATAAGCAAACATCTGTTTATGTAGCTCTATGCTGTATACAAATATACAGATTTTAGTCAGTGAGTAAAACAATATGCCTGTTGTATTCTATTCATTTATTAATGTTAGCGACTGTTTATTTGTGAATATTTCTGATATCTGCAACACTCTTTGCTCACACAAATTATCCGATTCACTTTCTGAATGTTTTTCCTATGAGTGTTATAAAACGTCATTTGGTGGACATGTGAGGAGTTGCGTTTGACAGCAGTCTAGAATTTTTCTGAACAATAATGTTATGATAAAAAGCAAATACTCTGAATAGGCTACTTTAAAACGCTGCTACTGTCTCTGTGACTGATGCTTTCATTAGGGATGTGCAGAACAACTAATTTAACTGACGGAATTCACCAACTAAAAGTTACTTAACATATTGATACGTTGTCGTGCATTAGCCATTGATCTAATCTGACAGCTTCCTATTATTCTGGAATATACCCTACTTTAAATGGATAGATCACCTATAAATATAAAATTAGAAATTCTACATCATCATTTACTCAATCTCATTTTGTTCCAGACCACTCTTGACTTTCTTCTGTGGAACAAAAAAGAAGACGTAAGGAAGAATTTTAGGGACTGACAGCTTCGGTCACCTTTTCATTGCATCTTTTTGCATACAATGAAACTGAATGGTAGCTGAGGCTGTCGTTCTGGCAAAAATCTTCTTTTGTGTTGCATCGAAGAAAGGTTTGGAACAGAATTTTCAAATTTGGGCGAAATATCCCTTTAACCATATCAAAGATATTCTTAAATAAAAACTATTAAAAGCATGAGCACACAGACTCAAAGCACCTACCTTCCCATCCATGAAGACACCTGCAGATGTAGGTGGTGTAATCCAGGGATGGCTGACACACCCCTCCTCTCTGGCAGGGCTGAGATGCACAGGGCATCAGCTTCTTCTCGCAATGTCTCCCTGAGTGTGTGAGATCACAGCAGAACTGTCAGTATGCAGTATGGACTATGTTTAAGATACTTTACTGACCCCCCGAGGGGCAGTTCTGGCATGTGGATGTGTCACCTGTGTAAGGTAGGGTGCAGTGGCAGGTGTAGCTGTTTACTCCATCTACACAGGTTCCTTGATTCATACAAGGGTTTGAATCACATTCATTAACGTTAATCTCACATTTGGAACCTTGAAGAGAAAGAAAAGGGCAAAAAGAGGGAGTTGGATACTGAGATAAACTTCACAGTTATTCTAAACAACTACTAACAAAGGCATATAGATTTGTGTGAAAGATAAATGCTCACAAGCCATTACCTGAAAATCCATGGCCACACACGCATTTGTAGTTGTTGAAAAGGTCATGACAAATTCCACCGTTCTGGCAGGGGTTGGACTGACACTCATTCTTCTCTCGTTCACAATTCTTACCCTCCCAGCCAGGTTTACATGCACAGTGGTACCTAAAAATACACACGCACTTAAGTGCTCAGCAAAATGCATATTCATCTCTTTACTTATTATAGACCCAGTGAAATCACTAGAAGAGTACAGTTTCTTTACTGTGTTGATGTATTGGAATAGGATGTTGGGGCTGGTCATATCAATGACTCTATTATTATTTGATTTTTTTAAAAGCCAATAGTATTTATAGCAATAGTCACAGTCTTGAACATGATTTGCTACATTATATTTACTAGTCCTAAGAAAAATTTATTGTTGGAGGGATATTCTCATTCTAAAGTGCATTTTATTGGACAAATGACTGAGTGAAAGATGAGTCATCGATATTATACTCAGTTTTTACAATAATTTTAATTGTGTATATCTGTTATAATATAATTCTTTAGGAGTACACAAAAGCAAACATACATAGACTTATGCCACACTACAATTTTATTTCAAATTTTTATTTTATTTTTTATTTTTAAATTAAATTTTGGGGTGTATACTAAAGGCAGAATAAAAGTAGATGAAGAAATGACATCAATAATGGATAAAGGCTGTTCCTACCCATCCTGTTGCTCGACACATTTTCCATTCTGGCAGGGCTCGGGGCTGCAGCGGTCTGCACCTGAGTGACACAGAGGGCCGTGAGTCCCAGACGGACACAAACACTGAAACCCGTTCAGTTTATCCACACAAGTCCCTCCGCTCAGACACGGGCTCGAACTGCACTCGTTTATCTCCTCAGTACATCGCTCCCCTGAGTCAGAGAAGAGAAAGATAAAGAAAGAGACAGATTAACAATTATGATACTAATTCGACAAAATTATAAAACACTTTAGAAAACCAACCCTTACAAAAAAAATTGCAATTTTCTATACTGCATTACAAGTGTGGTAATTTGGACAACGTATTGTTGTAATTTTCTTTACTGCAGTACAAGCGTGGTAATTTAATGCAGTACTACTGCAGTTTTCAAAGTCCTTTTTCACAGAAAGTCAGATCACTTTCTGTGAAAAGTTGCTCCTATCTACTTCAATACGGAAAGACTGAAATCTCGGCAGTTGGTCAATACTACAATCAAGACAATATATCAAATCAGCAGTATAATCTAACAACAGTGGGATACAGTGGGATTAATTGTGCTTCTTATGCTCGGATCAAACTAAACAATGCTATTTTTCAGGAAGGATCGCTAATAACATATATTGATTGACGTGATCTCTCTCTCTTCAAAAACTGATTGACTCTTTTACCGGTGAGGCGGGACTTCCTTTTCAACATCCACTGGCTGTTAGGTTTTCCAATTTCTCCTATTTATTTAAATAGAAGTGCTCTGTCTCTGCTAGATAGTCTCTGGTACTGCAGTAATACAGCATCCATATGACGACATTTGTACTGCAATTATTTTTTGTAAGGGAATGGATTAATATAACTGAAATTTTGTTATTTTTTAACACTTTTTAATAGATAGTGAGGGAACCTGATCATGAAATTACAGGAACTGAATTCAGACTCACATCTCAGTTCAATGTGTCAGAGCACATGTACTAAATGCTAGACCAGAGTAGCAGTTAAATTTACAAATTTGACAGATGCTGTCATCAAAAGCAATTTGCAGTGCATTTAGGATGTAAATTTAATCAGTTTGTGTCTACCCTAGAATTCAAGTCCATTACCATTACTAGCGCCGTGCTCTACCTATTAAGCAGCAGGAACATTTTGCACACATGTTAGTAAATAAATGGGAGTGACCCACATTCCCACATTGTGTGCATCTGCATGTGTGTTTTTATGTACAGGTACATGAACAAACCTGTGTATCCAGGCTCGCAAACACACTTGTAATCATTGATTCCATCCTCACAGGTCCCATACTGGCAGGGATTACTGGAACAATCATCATGGTTAATCTCACAGTTCACACCTGTGTAGAGGAGACAAAGACCAAATGACAAAATGCTCAAAGGAAAAGCAGGCAGGTGGAAAAACCTGGTCCAATTTACACAGATGTCTCTGAAATAACAAGTGTGTCAGTGTGAGTAACACTAAGGGATATTTTTTGGTGTGTAGTAATGTATAGTCTCCAGCAGGGAGCTGTAGTGAGCTCTGTTGGCTGTGGGACAGTGTAATTGATAGCCATGAATCAATGTCCTAGCAAATCCAAAGAGTGATGCAAGATTTATGGAGGTCTCTTAAGGAAGCTTTTAAAATTAAAGAGTTTGATGCACTATGTAGACATACTTAGCTATTCATGAAAAAAACCTCCCAATCTACTCGGACCATTTATCAAAATTAACAGGTCATTCAAAAATCGTCATGATATTGATGGCCCACCTTAATGAATAACTGAGATGATTGACATATAAAAATCTTAATGGTACTGTAGCAAACAGCCTGTTTAATTCTAAAGGTCAGGAAAAGTGTGGAAAAATTTTTTTGCTGCAAGAAACCTTGACTGACATTATAAAAGGACTTCAGGGGAAGAAAATAAAATTATATGAAGAGTAGTATATCGTCCCTTGAAGAACCTGTGCAAGGTAAAGATCATGTTTGAGACCCACCTAAGGTTCCCGGCAAGCAGTTGCATTGGTACATGTTGACCAGGTCAACACAGTGTCCTCCATTTTGGCAGGGGTTACTCTGGCACTCCCGTATCTGGTCGCTGCAGATGGGGCCCATGTAACCTGGGTGACACAAGCAGGAGAAGGTAGCAATTCTGTCTATGCAATCACCATGGTGACAGCGTTTGGGTTCACACTCGTTAATGTTTTCCATACACAATGGCCCTGTGAAACCTACAGAGACCAGCATAAAAGACAAGAAATTAGTTAATTGTTCAAGAAGGTCAAGTATGTGAGCATAACTTAAGCCTACAGGCAATGTTAATAATACATTTTAATTATGCAGAACAGTAAATATATGTTATGACCACAGTTTGACAAATGCATTTACATGACTTTTGAAGTTGTTTGTGTTTACTGGATAAGAATTTTTTAAAATAATTGTTAAATACACATTACAAACTTAAAGAGCAAACTTTTAGATAACTAAATATTTCAGTGCTGAGCATAAAAAGAAAAATCTATATTCACTGTAGAATTTTCCAACACTTTTCCATGACTTTTATGATTTTATTTATTCACACTTTATCAGACCTTGATATTGACTGGTAAAAATATGACTGGGTTTTTTTGTGCTTCTAATCTCCGTTTTCCCCACAGGGTGAAAAGTTTAAAACAGCTGTATAAACAAGATTGTAACGGTACCTTCAGCACATTCACACTCATATCCGTTAGGTCGGTCAAGACACTTGGCCCCATTATGGCACGGGGTACTGGCACACTCATCAATGTCAACCTGACACATTTCCCCAGTGAAACCTGTGGTCAATATACACACACAAGCATCATTATGAAACTGAACAGCAGATAAATAACTGACAACACTTGCTGACAGTTGAATATCTGCAGACAGCTGTCTGACTCTATCTTGAAGATGAAATGAACGCACACAGATACATGGATTGAAAAAAAAATCTGCAAACTGCAGCAGTGATGAATCAATCTTTCGGCACGGGTCAATATTACGACACTCACCTTGAGGACACTCGCAGACAAATCGGCTGACTTGGTCCAGACATTTACCATTATTGAGACAAGGTAAGCTGGCACACTCATTAATGTCAATCTCACAGTGCACTCCTTCAAAGCCTATGGGGGGGAAACACACACACACAGTCAGTAGATGAATATGGGGATGACATGGAGCCAAATCAGTGTCATCATACAGTTGATTACTGTGGACTATTCAGTGTATGAGCATGTAAGTGAGTATATGCGAAAACCTGGCATGCAGATGCAGGTGTAATCTCCTATCTGATCCAAGCAGGTGGCGTCATTTTGGCAGGGATTTGAGCCACATTCATTGATGTCCTGCTCACAGCGTGGGCCGGTGTAGCCCGGAGCGCAGTTACAGGTGAACGAGCCCTCTGTGTTTTTACATGAGCCACCATGCTCACATGGGTTTGGCCCTGATGGATAGAGACAGAGAGAAAGAGAAGTGAGTCAAGAAAATGGCTCCTGAAACCTCCAGCAAGAAGGTCAGAAAAGGCTTAAAACCAAAGAGATTTAACAGCAATGTACACATGCAATACACTGTTACTTAATTACGCAGGGCAGGAAGAAAGGTTAGAGAAACAGGGACAGAGAGAGAAAAGGGTTCCCAAAATTTTTCACTAAAGAATTTTTGCTAACACTTTACAATAATGTTTCATTTGTTAACATTACTAAACACATTAGGTATCATGAACTAACATTTAACAATATATTTGTTAAAGCTATTATTAATCTTTGTTAATGTTAGTTCATATAAGTATATTCAGAGATCCATTGTTAGTTTATGTTAGTTCATAGTGCATTAACTAATGTTAACATTTCCCAAATGTATTACTATATGTTGAAATTAACATTAACCGAAATTAATACATTCTGTAAAAGTATTGTTTATTGTTTGTTCATGTTAATTTATGTTGTTAACTAATGTTAACAAATGGAACCTTATTGTAAAGCTTTTTCATTTTGTTTCAATTTTTCACAAATTTTCATGACTTTTCCATCACTTATCCAGTCGTTTGTGACTACTGGTTTATATATATATATATATATATATATATATATATATATATATATATATATATATATATATATATATATATATATATATATATTTTTTTTTTATTAGAATAATTTAGCTCACAAATCAAACATCACTATGGCTTGCAAACAAGTTTTACTCTACAAAAGAGCAATCATTTTACAAGAAAACATTTTACAACAGAGCATAAATACAAAAACATATATTCATTATAAAAACTTCCATGACTTTTAAGATTTCTTTTAAGGTTTTTCTCACCAATGACACATTCGTCGATATCCTCCTGACAGGTGCTGCCCTTGTACCCTGATGGGCAGTTACAGTTGAACTTGCCATTGACTGGGTTTGTGTCACATTGTGCTCCCATCTTGCAAGGATTACTGGTGCAGGCATCATCAATGTAACAAAGCAAACCTTGACCATGGAAACAATCGCTATGGTTATTTAAATGTCACAGCTTATTTGAGATGCTTTTTACAGTACATGTTAAAGGCCATTTAACCTTCCTATTGCGTTCAGAATCAGCATACACCTTTTGCATTCGCGGGTCTATTTTGACCTGGTGGAATTCATTCATAACCCGACGGATTTCATCTAAAACTATACTGACTATAAGTCATTAATAGGTTTTTAACTGTTCATACATGTAAAAAGATTTATAGTTTTGGCATGCTAACTGACAAATCCAAAAGATATTCATTAACATGCCATTCTTTTAGAAATAATACAATTTATATATTTATATTTATATAAAATATACATTAATATAGCACGACGTGTGAAGACATAATTTTTTATCAAGATATAACATAATATACAATTTAAATGAACATTTAATGTGAGAATTACTAGTAATTAAAATTAATTTCCTATTACTCATAATTGCGCAATGCAACTTGGTGTAAGCATTACCCTTGTGACCTCCAGGGGTCACTAAGTATGTTTAATGTTCACTTCTTGTCTTTTGTTTGATAATGGGTTTTGTAGTTATTTTTATTGTCCTTGTTCATTGGTTTGTGTTTATTACTCCCAGGTGTGTCTTGTTAACCCTATTAGTCCTTGTGTATTTATTCCCTGTGTTCTTTGTCAGCTCTTAACCTTTCATGGCTGTAGAGGTTTGTTCTGTTTTCATGTTTTTAGTGTCTATTTTTTTTTCTTTTTTTCCCTTCCCAGAGTTTATATTAAGAAGCCTCCACTTAGATTCTAATCTCATTCCTGCAAAAATTACACTTGGTGGTCAAAAATTATTAAATCAATGTATTATTTTACAACTATACTTCAAAACAAACATTAATACTTCTTTACTATATTATTAAGCATAATCCATACTTTTTACAGTATATGCAGATCAGGTGGCTGCAGAGTAAAATGTGGACAATTTTCTCTTTCAATCCCTTTTTAGACTAATATGTGAATTAACTTTTGCTCTCTCCACACCCCCTTAAGACAGTAGTACCTTTTAGAAGATTTTTTTTTAATGTTTGCTACATCTGTCATGACTGTTTTGTACAGGTGTGTGTGTGTGTGTGTGTGCACATGTTTGTAAACAAGATGCAGTCCCAGTGAGAGACAAAAAAGTGTGTTAGAGAATATCTAATTCATAGATGTACAAACAATCTACATAATATAATGTGTATAGCAATTGATGCCCAGGTCAAAATTGACCCGTGAACGGCAATTTTTTAAAATGGTAATATCTCTTAAACAATATTATTTAAAAATCTGAAGGGAAAAAAATTGTGTATTCTGATAGTCTTGACAAAGTCCCAATGTTTGGTTGAAGTGATACTAAAAAACTATGTGGTAATTAAAAATTATTATCTACATTTCCCGGGTCAAAAATGACCTGAACGTAATTAGAGGGTTAAAGAAATAGTTCACTCAAAGATGAAAAATCTGTCAACAGTCTTCTTTCTTCCATGGAACACAAAACTAGAATTTTTTTAAGATTATCCTTTCCCCTCTTCCATATCTTAAAAGTGAAGTAAATGAAGGCAAAATGTTTATTTTTTTACTTTAACTATTGCTTTAACTCAAAGTTGATCAAAATAATTGCAAACAAATGATTTACACCAAACTTTTCAAAAGTTTGTACCACGCAGAATGCAGAAACATTGTCAGTGTCTAAAAAAAGTTGAATGATTTACTACTGAACCATGAAAAAATGAAAATGAATCGTTCCAATACAGTATTTCTGAGTGTGAACGAGTCCATGCACTGTTCAGTTTTTAAATCTTTTTATGCTTGGATGTTTTTCAGACTTTGTGTGAATAGGCCTCTAGAGTGTTATGGTTATAGACAAGAGTCTCTGAGTAGCCTACATGTACTGTAATTTTAAGGCCATGCCATTTATTTTTACTGACCAGTCCTGCCAGGCGGGCAGCTGCAGACAAAGGAGGCCACACGGTCAATGCAAGTGGAACCAGGGGCGCAGGGCTCAGCTGCACAGTCATCAATGTTCTCCGAGCAGTCGGGGCCACTCCAGCCGTTCACACAAACACAGTTGTAGCCATTGAGTGTGTTACTGCATGTGCCTCCGTTCTGACAGGTGTTGGGCTGCAGTCGGCATTCATCCACGTCATTGGTGCAAAACTGACCTGATTTCAATAGGAAATTTTGAAGGAGGTGAAAGGAGAGTTTTGCTAGCATTGAGAAGTCTAAATAATTTTAATGAATTGGATTATTTGGAACATTTGTTTCAATAAGCCATTGAAAAAAAATTAATAACTGACTCATTTGAATCATCACTTACAGTAAGTGACAAATATTTACTTAAATATTGCTGTTCATCACTAAGTTTTTTTTATTACATTTGTTTATGATTCTGTCTCAAAGTTGTACTCCCAAAATAAAATCTAACATTTGAGTAATTGACATATGCTTGGTGAATCAGTTTGACTGAATCATTAAAAAGAACCAGTTCAAAAAGAATTAAAGAATCATTTTTTTCCCATGTTTCCATACCAGTCCATTCAGGTGGGCACTGGCAGTTGTAAGTATTCACACTATCCATGCAAGTGGCTCCATTCTGACAGCGGTGATTTGGACAGTCATCAATATTCACCTCACAGTTTGTTCCATTAAAACCTGATTAAAGAAAAATAATCAATTCCAAACTACCAATTCCAGTTATTAGCAGATCTGATCTTTATTACAGGAAAGCTCTGGCTCGTTTTGGCATTAAAATCTAATTACTAAATTTTAGAGCATTTCACAACACAGACATTTCTCACGGCTCGGGTTCACAGCCTGAGGTGAGAGACTGGTTTTGGCCTGTTAAGTTTTTCTGCCAGAAAAGCTATCTTCAAACACTGAACTTGTAAAGAACATTAAGAGTCTATCTGTTTATAGCCCCAGACAAATATAGATACAACCAGCAAACCTTATTAAGGAGCTGCCATGATTTCATAAAGACTTTTAGGAAACAGCACAGTGTTTGTTTTGACTTAGTTGAAATTAAGCTTGGCCTTGTACTAAGAGCAAACTAAGCTAACACAAAATTTGGGTAGATAATGAACAATATCACAATATACACAACTGCACTAAAAATAGTACTCAAAAATGTATACTGCTATACAAATTTCTACCAGTATTTCACCGAACCCTACCCCTTTCATTAGTCATTTCTCTGTTTGGCTCATGTCCAAGTGAACATGGACATAGAGATGCCTGAGCTCACCACATGATTAATAATCTGATTAAAATGTTTCAGTTCCACCTGAACAAATGTAATTTCTGCTTCAATTCTGCATATGTTCTGGCAATGATCACAGCTGTTTCCTCTTCTAGGGAACTAACCTTGCAGGCAGTGGCATACATAAGTTGTGTCTGTCATCGGCCGGCAAGTTCCACCATTGAGGCAAGGGGAAGGAGAGCAAGGTATGTAAACTGTTTCACAGTGGCGGCCAGTAAAACTGGGTAGGCAGTTACATTGATATGACCCTTGGGTGTTCAGACAAGTGCCACCATTCTTGCAGGGAGAGGGGGAGATGGCACACTCATCTGTGTCGTTGAGACATCGGGGGCCGTGGTAACCAGGACTACAGGTACAAGAAAATTCCCGGCTGGGCAAAGCATGGCAGGTGCCTCCATTGGCACATGGGCTGGACAGGCAGGTGTCCTCTCGCTCACAGTGCTGACCTGAGAGGAAAATGTCAAACAAATGTAAACACAACTGAACAGCAACAAAACATTCACATCATCTTCACATTGTATGCGTTTACTGTGTACCTGTTTTTGATAAACACATTACGCCATATCGCAATTTCAATTGTATTTAGATTAATTGTTATCCCTATTTACAATTAGGGTTAAGGTTATCCTTACTTGATCACCATGAGCTTTCTGTACAAAGTATGTGTTTTAATGTGTGAAAGAAAGACAAAGAGAGAGAGAAAGAGAGAGAAAGGAAATGACAAAGAAAAAAAAAATGTAAATGAGAAACTATTTGTTACTGTTATTGTTTATTTGCACAATTGTTACTTTATTTTACATTCCATAATTTCTCGTATGTAACTATGCTGCACACACTTTGACAATACAAATCAAATAAAAAAAACAAATAAAAAAAAACATCAGAAATTGAAAACGAGAGTGAAAAATAAAGGGTAAGTGAGAGATAGATCTGACCTGTCCACCCGCGGGCACACTGGCATTTGAACTGGTCGTTGGGAAGGAGTGAGCACTTTCCCCCATTGGTGCAAGGGTTGTTGGGATAGCAGGTGGAGTTCTTCTGGATCTCACAGTGCTGCCCGGTGAAGCCTAGAGGACACATGCAGCTGGGGCTGCCAGGAACTCCAGCCACACTCACAGTGCACTCTCCTCCATTCAGACAATAACCCACATAACATGGATCCTTATGCTGGCAGTACTCGCCTAAGAAACCAGGAGCACACCTGAAACACACATAGAAACAATGCACAAATATGATTCAGAGTCTATAAATACACATTTGATGATCTAAATCAGGGTACTTCTTGGTAGATTTGGTAGAAGTCATACTATATATAAGATTAACACCAAACTTTTGTTAATGCCAAAGAGTCTTTCAATTCTGAGTTAAAAAATTAAGTGTAAAAGAATCTTTATTGTTGTTTGTTGACATGTTTTCACAAATAAATTCGCACAATGCTATTTGAGCAAGTTTGTGAATTCATTTTGGGATCGTAGTTTTAGACTTGAATGAATCTGTGGTTGATACACACAGTCTGTCATGAGATACTAATGTTCCAAGTCATTGACATGGACTTCCCAAAAAGTGTGTGCATGAGTGAGAGAAAGAGTCAGGCAAAATGGAAGTGCTAATTAGAAAGAAAGAAAGAAAGAAAGAAAGAAAGAAAAAAACAAACAAACGAAAAAACTAAAGGAAAATAAAATATATTATAAACGTAAATTTCTTAATAAATTTCAGAACTGTTTAAAGTGTTCTTGTGTATGTGTGTGAACACGCCACGGCCTGCTGCCATGCAGGTGCCGGCCTCCCAGAGGACGGTCAGGTAACACAGATGAGGGACACACAAAAAATTCCTCTGACAATGTCTTTGTATGTGTGTGTGTGTGTGTGTGTGTGTGTGTGTGTGTGTGTGTGTGTGTGTGTTCGCAGGCCCGCCCGTATGACTGCATGTACACACCTACTTGAGATTCCAAACAACCCATATCCCAAAGTGTATCTTCAAAGATTGTATACAGAACACACATACTGTTGCAGCGGAAATCTTGACTCAGGATCAATAGATTTTTCAGCCCATATACAAACAAACACAGTCCAAAATTAACCAACAGCAGGTGAACTGAGAAAACTCCAGGCCATAAATATTTTTTTATCAACCATGAAACATTATTTTTATACATCAAAAATATATATTTTTGTTCATATGGCAATGAGATTTTTCCATTATAATTTTTCCTTGCATATTTTTTAATAGTCGCTGTGTCACTTGCACCATCATGTACAAGATAACCTAGTCTCTTTCTCTTGGTCAAACTGCACCTGTCACAACATCATGAGGACCCATTGTGATTTTGTTCCTTTTATTTTATGTGTGTGTAATTAAATGTGTAATTGCTGTGGATTTACTGGCTTTATTATAAAAATTATGACTCTTTTCATACAGGTTTTCTGAACATTCACACAATCTGGTAAACAGATTGAAACTCACCATTGGTTGATTCATGTTGCTATGTCAGGCTGGTCAGGATACTCAAGCACACCAAAAAAACAGAGCCAAAATGTATAATCGAACACAAACCCAAGTGCTTGGTCAGCGCACTGGCAACGCGCAGTCCAGTTGATCATACTAACCGTGTTTTAGTGTTATTGTGTGCTTTTAAATTATGTAATGTTGCAGTTCCTAATTAAGATCCTGACCAAATGTAAAGTAACTTTACCCACCAAAGCAACATGAAATGTTTTACATACATAAAGTTTTGACTTGCATTTGGATGCTTGTGAATGTTAATTTTGGATCCTGTACACAAACACACAAACACACCCACACACACATACATACTGTACACAAGCATACAGAATTTCAAAACTTTACACTACTTCCGATGCACAAGCAAAGACACAAAACCGCATTCTCAACATGATTTCATCATTTGACGATATTAAATATAGGCCTATATCTCGATATTTATGTATTTGTACTGAAATGGCTTATAAGTTATGTTTTTTTAATCAGAGGAACCATAATTTCAACCAAACAGTCATAGTAGCCAAGTATATTCAAAATGTAAAATGCATGAAGTAAAAATCTCGTTAAAAATAATTAAGGCATGTTTTTCACAGTTTTTTACTAAATGAACCCAAAAATTTTATTTCATCATTTATATGCAACTATACATAGTAATAAAAAGCATTATTTAATTATACATATGTTTGGAACCGATTTAAATATATTTATAATAGCCAATGAATCATTATTGTGGGTCCCAGTCAACTGTATAATAATTATCATTATATTGAGTATTAGATTTATTTTATACAATTGTAATATATTTATGTAGTTTTAACTTCACATGAAGCCTTTATTTTGGTGAAATCCTGAAAGTGTCATGCTTTTATATTTATATATAACTTATAGAAGTTACACATGTTTGGAATTGTGGGAAAGTTTGAACATTTATCACTTTGCTTTCACAATGCAGGCAAACTGCACGAAGAACGCTAAAAATAGTGCATCATGAGCTCTGGCGTGCACACAGAACAGCGCATTACCTGTTCATTCTGTAGCACGCACACCACATCTTTTACGGTTTGATTTAATCAAATCTGACTTTATCATGTTACTTTGATTAATTGTACTCTGAAGAAATGATCTTATTATCTTTAGGAAATGTAGTGGCCAAATAAACAGCACATTAAAATCATTGCGATATTCACGATATTGCTTAATTTTTTGTCCCAAGCAAAATCATTGCAATATTTTGTAAAAATAGTATATATTGCCCAGCACAAGACCTTTTTACAAGCATGATTTGGCCCTGTTTCCAGCTCTGTATATGTGTGTGTGTGTGTGTGTGTGTGTGTGTGTGTGTGTGTGTGTGTGTGTGTGTGTGTGTGTGTGTGTGTGTGTGTGTGTTTCAGAGCCACGGCATGCGGCTCCGGGGCAAGAACACACCCACAGCGACCTTCTGGTCACGAGATCACAGCAGTGCTGACACTTAAACACACTTAAACTCGGCGCAAGCGAGCAGCCCAGACTCAGGGGAACAGGCCTCTTTCAGCCTGACTTACAACTGTTGTGTCACTTTATACTATTCAAAGACATGGTGGGATTTTCACTTTATCTCGATTCGATTTCACCAGGGAAAAGCCTGTGCAGACCACCAAATCCTTTCTCAAGGGTCCTAGATATTACAGCCATGATTTCACAATGCAGGCAAACTGCTTGAAGAACGAATGCACTTCTAATACTTTATTTGTGGCAGTGTATTGGTGATTTACATACTCATAAATTAACAAATTTAAAATCGAATAACACCACATCGACAAATTAACTACACTATCAGACTATTAAGGGGCTAAACTCATCTATAGGCCTCTGTTTTCCTTCAAAAATGTTTCTCTCTCCCTTCCTCCCTGTCTCCATTTCCCCCTATTTTTCTCTTCTCTCGAGGTGTCAGATTTCTACAGATGGTTCATATTAGCACCCCTCTCTTTCTCTGGCTAACTGACCTCTTCTTGTCCTATCCACGAGGCCTGGGGTGAGTGGGTGGGGAAAAGCTCTTTCTCAAGCTCTCTTTCCTTTCCTCGTAAACGTAAACCCCCTCACCCCACCCACAATACTTTATTCTAAAGATAATCTAATCTGAAGCAATTGTAAGTCAGTTGGTGTTCCCAAACTTAATTTTTTTTTATTTCACATATAGGCAACTAAACATGTCTCCTCTTTAGTTTTTTCCATCCTTGTTCCCTTTCTTGAGAAAGAGAGTCAGTCATATTTATAGAAGCAGTCAGCCTCCCTACTTCTCTCCATCTTCGGCTTTCTCTAATTTTCGCAGGATAGGCAAACAACCACGGAAAAAACAGAGCGGAAAAGAGTGGAGGCAGGGGGAGGGGGGTGCTACACGAAAGAGAGTAACGCAGACCGAGGGCTGAATCACAAGGAGGGACGAGAAAGGGGAAGAAATAATGATTAAGAGATGAAGAGGAGAAAAAGAGAGAAGGACAGAACGAGAGATGGGTGGAGCAGGCTGAAGTCCTGTGGTCAGGCGGAGTGTGGTTTTGAGTACATATGTGCTATAAATCTGATCTGAAAACAGCATGCCGTCTCAGAGAACCCTCCAGTGAGCTTTATATACTCCACCTTAATATAGTCTTCCTCCTCTGACTCTCTTTTCCTGTGTTGCCTTTCAATGGTCTCTTTCTTTTCTCTTCAGTCAGTTACTGTACCATTATCATCTACACTTTGATGAAAAGCTTCATTGTGCCAGTATAAAGTCTGTTCCCCAAACACACACTGAACTAATCTGGATTTTAACAAAAGTTGGCTGAACAAGTCCATGGCTGAATTGGGCAAAGAACATAAGTTTTTATTTCATGTCTCAGCCTTTTTTTTATATTTAAAAAAATTAACCGTTATATCATCCTCTGCAATATATCGATCGACTAAGGCTGGGTATTGATACAGATTTTCCGAATCTATATCGATTCATATGGGTATATTTTATTTATAATGTCCTTTTTTCTTACATATGAAAGAAATGTTCTCCCAGCTAATGCTGTTAATTATACACGGACCTTCTAACTAGGTACATTATGAAAATATAAATGTACTAATTACATTTTATTAGTTCACTTCATCATATTGGTCACATTTTGGCTTTTTAAAAATTAACAAATACATGTATTCAATCAATAAATAAGGTATTATATTACAATTTACATTGATTTGTTGAACAGGTGAAAAAAACAGTACCGTCTCTTAAAAAAAAACACAATTTCTGTAAAGAGTGTCTGTAGGAGAGAGGGCTCGATTAGCTTTATCTCATCTTTTCCATGTATGATTAGAATTAAATGTAAATTTTTTTGTTGTTATTGATCAACAACTGACTGTAGAGAACAAAAAGTGTATTAAAGAGACATTATTCAATGACAAATGGGTGGCGTGGATCTTGTCTTTGGACAAACATACACGGAATAACTTTTACTCTCAGCACATAGTGAAAGCATCCAGCTGCTGAATACTCCACCACTACACTACACAATCACTGATGAGTGAAATGTAAGCATCTACCTGTCAGTTGCCAAATATATACATTTCAGTGGCATAGTGCAAAATTTGGTTGCAAATGCGAGTGATTTCCTCTCACTGTAGTGGAGGGTTGTGCATAGAGTAAAAGATCATTCTTGGGATTTTAGAATCGATATTGAGATCACTCGAATGAAGATTGCAATGCATCGGGAAATCAATATTTTTAACCACCCCTACTATCGACCACTGCTTTATGCTGCAAATGCTGTGGAACATTCCTTTTAAGTTACTGCATCACTTTAATCAAAACAAACTAATAATGTATACAACATTAGTCATTATAACAGTTTTGAAAGTATACTGAATGGTATCAATAAACAAAGCTACAAATGCAAACATTTTGAGACTTACAATTCATTCACAGTCCAAAATGTTTTCAAAGTTTTAGCAGACCCCCCCCCCCCCCCCAACATGTTTCGCTCTGGATTCCCCTGAAAAAAAGAGAATTATCTGCAATTACCCACAAGGTCTTTGTTCTAGATGACAGGAAAGGTGGTCTTTATACATCCCCCTTAGGTCATTGGGTCAACAACACGCCCATGTAGACAATGTTGTCTTTGCCAAAAAGAGCCGACTAACTTTCATTAGTTTCAAAATTTGGTATGATAAATGTTTCCATATGTTAGTCACGTGACCTCCAAAATCGCACTGATTTTTTCACGAATAGTTGCATTTGCAAAGATTTTAATCTTACTTGTTTAATAATCCATTATTAAATTGCTCAACAAGAGAGTCAGAGACGACATCACGTTAAAGATGACAGGTAATGTAATTACATTGTTATATGAACTATGGCTTACCGTGCTAAGTTCTGTAAACTGTTACAGTGGAATTGTTATTAAAATTGGTGTAGCAGATGGTTGTATTTGGATTTTTGCCATAGCATATAATATTATTGATCGAGAATACTAGATGCGACTTAGTGAAATAACTTAGTGAGTAGCGGGTCAAAAATCTCCTTGCCGAACAAAACAATGCACAAAATAAATGACAACAGTGTAAGAAAAGATAACAAAGTTGGCAAATATAACAACTTACTGAGATCAGCTGCAGAAGATTCACTGTTTATCATGAGCATTACTGGCTGAATTCAATGCCCCAGCTAATTAGCTGGCTGTTCGGTGTCTGAGTCCAAAACATTGTTGCTCCATCCACTGTCGCTTTTGCGTATGTTCTTCTTATGGTCCCTGTACTCCCTGAAGTTTTTTCAATTTGTTTATGATTTGGTCAATTGTCCGATTGAATGCGGCGTGCATCATTTCATGGTGTATCTTCAGACTCGTAGAGTATTTCTTTCCTTTGCGATCTCTCTAGTTTATCTCGGATCTTTGTATATAACATTTCGCAAGTAGAGCACTCGTTTCGTTGTGTTACCTGAAAGCTTTTGATGTCTGATAATTTGGTGTTTTTTTTATTGTTGTTATAGAGTGAAGAAGTACTCCTTGTTGCAGACTGTAGCTACTGTTGTTGTTTGGGAAATCTTAAACATGGTGACGAAACATTATCCCACCCTCAGTCCCCTGACGTAATCGGCGCAGAGACCAGCGCAGACACCAGCAAGCTTTGGGGGCCCAGGAACCCGCATCTGAACCATGTCAGTGGAAACAGTGTTTTATTTGTAGGGCCTGTTCCCTTGGAGCAACCTGGGGTTAAGTGCCATTATTAAGGACACAATACTGATAAGGTCCTTGCTCAGAATTGGACCCACAACTTTGTGTTAGGAACCAAGACCTTTAATCATTACAGATCAACCTCCACCAGAGTCAGAGACTTAGAAAAGAATATACAAAAGTCAGAAATCACAGGAAATCCTCTATGTTTTATAACCTAATGCCAAGCAATGTTAACACCCCCTGTGTGCACCTGTGTGTGTCATTGTTTTCACAATCATACCATCTTTCTGTCACTTAGCTGCACTTGTCAGCACAGTGTGTCGTGAGTTTAATGCCTGGTTGTCACATCTCCCACTATTGTGTGAGGTCTCCAGCGATAGGAAACATTTGTGAGAACTTGTGCAAATGTTGTCAATAGACTTCGTTTCATCTTGACATGCGACGGCCCCTTTTGGCCTGCAGCAGATGTTGACAGGCCTTGCTCAGGTTAGTTGGCAAGGATGATGTCCACACACACACACTACACTATCATATTTCCAAACTAACACAGATACTGAAGCCTCAAACTACAGGAATACAAGCTATCCTTAATGAGCTCCAGCAGCTGGGCTTTTCTTTTGGCTGCCAACACAGAAAAAGAGATAAAAAGAGAAAGAATCTATAAATATTGAAAAAGGATGGAGAGCATGTAGTTTAAAAATGTTTTTTATTATTAATAAATATAGATACTTGGATAAAATAGAGAGAACAATATACAAAATAGCTCTTGTAGCTGAACTGGTAGAGCATGGCACAAACGATGCAAAGGTCATGAATTTGACTCCTATGGAACACACTTACAAATAAAATATTGACCTTGAATGCACTCTAAGTTGCTTTAGATTGAGGTGTCTTCCAAATGTAAATAGTAACTGTGTATAGGTTGGTTTACTTCTACTTCGGGGATTAAAGGCTGTGGTAGACAATGTTTTTCTACATGCCTTTATGTCTTGCACGTGGTCTTTTCTCTATCTATCCACAAGCCTGTGCCTACAAATTTGCATGTGCTCTACAAAAGCTTTGTGATGCTCTTTAGTATAGTTAGGGCCCTAAGAAATACATTTACATTTTTCCTAAATTCTATTTTATTTTTCCTAAATTCCATGTTTTACGTTTTTAATTTTTCTGGAAAATGTTAATATAAAATTATTATTATTATTACTACAACTACTTCTAATACATTTAATATAAAATCTATACAACACAGGACTGGGCGATAAAACGATATCAATATTTATTTCTATAAAAAAAACTCCACGATATCAATGATAAGCTTGAGTAATTTTCGATATTTAGACTGTGTTCTACATCTAGACATGCGTGTTGCTAAAAACACTAGCAGTTTGGCTTTCTTGTTGTATGTTTCCACTAGCGCGTAATGAGCGAATGTGAGCGAGCACTTTCAATTCCTTCCTATGGAAGCCGAGCATCAAGCTCGCGAGGTGGATTGTGAAATTGACAGCGGGACAAGCGGTTCCCTAGGATTGGGAGTGGCTTTGTGTGGATTTCTTCCGCAGAAACCCAACCTCAGACTGTATGATGTTGCTATTGCCCCCGCTATGCAGCTCGCCGCGTTTCGGATCTGGACCCCAGATTGATTCCATCTTGACTGCAAGATATTATGCCGATGGTTACGCCCTCTCATCATCTTTAGTGAGCAGTACGACAAAACAACAGTGCCGGTTACATCATATTTCATCTTTCTGCGCTGTATTCTTGAAAATTTTTCTCTAGCACTGAAACATACTTCACTGATGCCCTGTCCCAGTCCGTACCCGCTTACTCTTTTCCCCACATGAGAGTAAACATGAGGTGCGTGTTTCCAGAGTGGCCTTTAGACCATAACGTTTTTCTTTCTAAATTTAGTTTTATTAATCCGCATGTTCCAAGCCTTTAATAATAAACAAATAGATTTCTGTTCTAATTTTGTGAAATTATTCAAATGTCATCATCTCTGACAAGGATGAAAGACAAAACAATTACTAGTTTGTAGCCTAGTCTTTCACACTTTAATGAAAATAGAAAAATGGTCCATTCAGACTTTTACATTTTCAAAAGTTTCTCTCTGACGATACCCCTGAACCCCCATACAGTATCATTCCTCAGTCACAAGGGCTTCTATGCCCCATACTTGGATATCTGTATGTAAAGATATATTGGAAAAAAAAAATACAAAAAATAATAATAATAATATACTGTATATATATATATATATATATATATATATATATATATATATATATATATATATATATATATATATATATATATATATATATATACACACACACTCACCTAAAGGATTATTAGGAACACCTGTTCAATTTCTCATTAATGCAATTATCTAATCAACCAATCACATGGCAGTTGCTTCAATGCATTTAGGGGTGTGGTCCTGGTCAAGACAATCTCCTGAACTCCAAACTGAATGTCAGAATGGGAAAGAAAGGTGATTTAAGCAATTTTGAGCGTGGCATGGTTGTTGGTGCCAGACAGGCCGGTCTGAGTATTTCACAATCTGCTCAGTTACTGGGATTTTCACACACAACCATTTCTAGGGTTTACAAAGAATGGTGTGAAAAGGGAAAAACATCCAGTATGCGGCAGTCCTGTGGGCGAAAATGCCTTGTTGATGCTAGAGGTCAGAGGAGAATGGGCCGACTGATTCAAGCTGATAGAAGAGCAACTTTCACTGAAATAACCACTCGTTACAACCGAGGTATGCAGCAAAGAATTTGTGAAGCCACAACATGCACAACATTGAGGCGGATGAGCTACAACAGCAGAAACCCCACCGGGTACCACTCATCTCCACTACAAATAGGAAAAAGAGGCTACAATTTGCAAGAGCTCACCAAAATTGGACAGTTGAAGACTGGAAAAATGTTGCCTGGTCTGATGAGTCTCGATTTCTGTTGAGACATTCAGATGGTAGAGTCAGAATTTGGTGTAAACAGAATGAGAACATGGATCCATCATGCCTTGTTACCACTGTGCAGGCTGGTGGTGGTGGTGTAATGGTGTGGGGGATGTTTTCTTGGCACACTTTAGGCCCTTAGTGCCAATTGGGCATCGTTTAAATGCCACGGCCTACCTGAGCATTGTTTCTGACCATGTCCATCCCTTTATGGCCACCATGTACCCATCCTCTGATGGCTACTTCCAGCAGGATAATGCACCATGTCACAAAGCTCGAATCATTTCAAATTGGTTTCTTGAACATGACAATGAGTTCACTGTACTAAAATGGCCCCCACAGTCACCAGATCTCAACCCAATAGAGCATCTTTGGGATGTGGTGGAACGGGAGCTTTGTGCCCTGGATGTGCATCCCACAAATCTCCATCAACTGCAAGATGCTATCCTATCAATATGGGCCAACATTTCTAAAGAATACTTTCAGCACCTTGTTGAATCAATGCCACGTAGAATTAAGGCAGTTCTGAAGGCGAAAGGGGGTCAAACACAGTATTAGTATGGTGTTCCTAATAATCCTTTAGGTGAGTGTATATATATATATATATATATATATATATATATATATATATATATATTTTGATATCGAAAAATAATATTGTGATAATTTTTTTTTGCCATATCGCCCAGCCTTAATACAACAGTAATATATTTTTGTCTTTATATCTTTAATTTCATGCATCCATTTTGCCACAAAATTGAGTGAAGACTCGAAACCCCATTTACATCTGGTATTAAGATGTGTCTTGGGTGATCTGATTGCACATGGTCAGGCGAAACAACAGTGGCACAGTTTCTCCCAGATGAAGTTGAAATTTAATCTAAGCACATACGCAACATTTAGAGCTGAATTTTAGTGGAGTACCTGTGTAAGTGGAGCTCCAAATGTGTGTGCTTTTCATCTGTCCCTGCATGTTAAAATCAGACACATTGAAGAAGATCTGTGAAGGACTCATGCTATATGTATCTGCTTTTCAAATTATTTTGTTCAGACGGTTATTTCCTTTTAAAGTCACTAGTAACCGGCAAAGTTAAAACTCTAGTTTTAGTGCAGTGGTTGATTGGCAGGTGTGGGGTTGGACCACGCTGCTGTCGGGATAGGGTTGAGCAAGTACTCCGATAAAACAAGTATCCAGTAGTGTTGTCACGGTACCAAAATTTCAGTAGTTGGTACCAATACCAGTGAAATTTCACAGTACTTGATACCATTTTCGGTAACAAAGCACAATAAATAAAAGAGTGAACAACACTCTTTTATTAACAAAGTTAACAAAACATTAGAAGCAAAACTAAGAACAAAAATATGTCATTGAGCAACACTAAGTTATATATTATTTTGAATTATTACAAAACTGTACAATGTATGCTTAAAGTATTTTTTAACACTTATATAAGATTTGCTTCAACTTGTGCAACTTTTAATTTAAGTTTTTACCAAGTACTAAAAAAAAAACCTAAATAAACAAGCATACAATATAATGAATAAACTATTTACAAACTAATGTGCAAAGTGCTCTCAAAGTGCTGTGCTCTCAAAGTGCTGTATTAATAAAGCTGCATATTGCCAATTTTCTTCACAATAAGAAATGCACAGTGACATATATTATGATTTAAATAAATCGCGAGCAATCGCGTTCTAATCTAGCTGCATTAAGCGTGTGCACTCGAGGGATGAGCGTCCCCGAGGTAGAGTTTCTCTCAGCCGGGTGCAGTTTCAATCTTAGATCGGGACATTCGCGCAACTCATAGATGAGGCACCGACCACACAGAGAAATGCCAGTTTCTGAGTTTATAGTTATTAACATGAGCTGCTTCTGTATTATTTGAACTTTAATAAAGCTATTACGCATTAAATATAACTGCATTTACGATGTAACGCCGGGGTGTTTCCTTTAAGAGCTCCGGCTCCGCTTATTCCACAACGAGAGTGCTTCTGAATTTACCTTTAGTTTTTTTTATAAATAATTCCCTAATACTTTGGGATCTACATAAGATTAAGCTGTGAAAGTTTAGAGTGCATCTGGACTGTGATCTGTGTAATTCTTCCTCCGTCAGGCGTGAACTGCAGTGCTGCTCTCGTGCTTCATCATTACAGTTTAATGTGATTTCATGTTACGTTAAATGAGATCAACGACTATTCGACAACGAACATTTTTCTCGACAATTTTTTATTTTCGACATTGTCGATAATGTTGACTAAACGCTTCAGCCCTAATGCAATTGATAATATGCTTTTAAACTCACCTGCTTTAGTTGCCTGAATAAATCCGGGGGTCTGTATTTCAGGTGCTTTATTAAGTTTGATGTGTTTCCTCCTTTTGTCAGAAATTTGTGAAAGCAGCGTTTACAAATAGGTTTTTACTGATCTATGATGTTTCCCCTTTCATCAGCCTCAAATCCAAATAATATCCAAAACTGGCTTTTTCCACTTTTCTTTTTGACAAGATTAAGTTGAGACTCCGCAGAAGCTTTGCTTGTCATCAGCGTTCGAAAGTTCCCGACTCTGCTTGGGAACCGGGTAGACCCGGTACTCGGTACTCCAGTACCTTCAGAAATTCTGGTATCGTAAATTTTTTTTGTTTGAGTACCGGTATTTTTGACAACACTAGTATCCAGTACGGATAATGTACTTTTTATGAGCACAAGTATCATACGAGTGAAATGTGCCAATATCCGTTCTCGTGATAAAGAAAAATCCTCATTGGGTAGTACTACCAGCTGCTAGCTGTGTCTGTGCACATCGTTCTGTAATAGGCCAGTTCCCCACAGAGCTCCGCCACCACGCCTACACAGACTGCTGCAGTTCTGCTGCCCTCACAGACACAATCTCTCCATCATCATCACCATCGAGGAGAGAGGTACTGACAGGCAGCCTCTCTGTCAGCTCACGACTCTTCTCTCTTAAAAGGTAATCTCTCGCAAATTCAGCTGAGTTACTTTGAGACCTTGGCTTGAACTGGATGTGGTGCAGTCGCAAGTTACATCTCTCACTGCTTCTAAAGGCTTGCTCCTACCTCGGTATAACATCTGACTTCAAGAATACAGCCGCAAGGCTGAATGCTGTGTCTGTGCATAATTCACCCAGCTTCATGCTGTCAGTTCATTTAAGAAAATAATAAAACCAGACTTTGTTGAAGACCTTTGAGTTTCTATGTGTATTTGACAGTAGTTTTTAATAAGTTTCCCATTCTAAATAAAATGCTGAAATGCTCACAAGCTGAACTTTAATTGCAGCACAGGAGAAAGGGTGCAATCCATCTTGAGCATCACTGTGTGTGAGACATAGTTGTCCCATGAAGTTAGCTAAATCTGACAAAACATTCCCTTAGAGAAAATGAATCATGAACTTATATATATATATATATATATATATATGTATATACTAAGTTCATGATTCATTTTTATTATAAAATAGCAAATACATTTATTTTAGGGGTATGGTTAGGGATAATTAGCTTTATCTAACAACAACAACAAAAGTCTAAAAGTTTGTCCCCATGAGATAACTAGGTAAACGAGCATGTGTATGTGTGTGTGTGTGTGTATATAATCGGTGCTTGAGTCTCTGCCTACCACTCTTCACACATGGCTGAGTTGTTGACTTTAGCTCGAGTGTTATAGTTCCTATACCTCTCTCTCTGTCTCTCTCTCTCTCTCTCTCTCTCTCTCTCTCTCTCTCTCTCACTCTCTCTCTCATTCTTTTACGACTAGAGTTTCTGGATGGCAGACGTCTTCCTGAGGCCATCACACTTTGAATGTGGCTTTGAAACAAATCAGCCCAGCCTGCAGGCACACAGAGAGATTGAGAGAGAGAGTGTTGAAATAAATACAGGGATGAAAGGAGGATAAAAAAAACAGAACAATACGACATGTTAAGATATGGGATGATATAGCACAAAGATTAAAAAGTAGGAGCGAGAGAGAGGGATGGGGTAACAACGGAAAAGAATAAAAAAAAACAAGGTTGGAGAGGAACAGAGGCTGTGAGATAGAGGGATAATTGACAGAGATATGAGGAGAGATGTATTGACAGGCTAATTCTCTAACTCTACCTCCTCTATCTCACATGCATGTCTCAGATTTCACCCTCTTGAGCGCTAGAGACGTCTCCGCACTGTTCTCCTCTCCCTGCAGGCACATTCTACCTGTCAGATCAAACAAATGCCAAGATGACTCCTCTCTCCCTTCCGACCGCAGAGAAAGAGAGAGGGAGGAACTGGAAGAAAGGGAGGTGGAAGGAAGTGAGGGTAAAAATTAATAAGTTTGCACCCCATTACACAGGCCAAAACAAAGAGATCTTATTTGATGTAAAAGAGGGAAAATAAGATTCTGTGCAAAGAGAGGGCGTTAGCTCAGGTATTCTAGCCAGTGTCACTCTATTCTGCTCTCAAAATACACACACACACACACACACATTGGTGCAGCTATCATTATGAGGACTCTCCATAGACATAATGATTTTTATACTATACAAACTATAGATTCTATCCCCTAACCCTAAACCTAACCCTCGCAAAACATTTTTTTAACAATTTCAATAAAACATAGTTTAGTATGTTTTTTAAGCTATTTAAATTATGGGGACACTAGAAATGTCCTCATAAACCACATTTATAGCATAATACCCTTGTAATTATCACTTGGTAACCTAAAAAATGTCCTTGTAAACCTTAACTCGTTAAACCTGCCCACTCACACACACACACACACACAGCCAGCTATTCTCTTACACTTGTTCATAAAAAATGATCTATTTGTAATATGCAAAACACTTATTTTTTTTCTAGGTATGGATGTGCAAAACTGCTAACTATAAAAGTCGACTACTCAGTCTTAAGGAAGCCCTAATATGCTGCTTTAAGACTAGGGTGTACTTTGTTTTATACCACACCTTTCAGTCTTGCACATGGTCAAGTGCTCAGCCTTTCAAACCATAGACTGTAAAAAAAGATGGACGACGCCCCTTCGCTCTTTTCCATCGGAGAGAACTGAAGCCGCCAGTGTCCCGATATGGCGCTGACATCTTGGAACTTGAGTCTGCGCACTTGCGTTTTCGGGACCAGTCATGCGCAGTAGTGAGCAGGAAGTAAAGCCGCGAAAACAAGGCCCCGCCCTCACTCTCGCAGAATCAATCGCAAGCACACGCCCCTGCCAGATCGGTTAGCACATTCTACTGCAGAACAACCCATTATGTCGGTGTGAAATAATTAATTATAGAAATTTAGATATGTAATTTAAAGCTCCAATCTCCTCAATCCTCCGAATATCCCGAAAAAAAGTCCGTTGGTGCTTCAGTGACTACTTCGCTCAGAGAACCTGTCAATCACAGCTGTCAATCATGACGTAACAGCACCGTTTTTATAGCATCAAATAACTAACTAAAAACAAACTTATTTTAAAAACAAACACTTGAAATTACATCAGCGTGATAAAAACTACAGTAAATGACAGAAACTGTCTTTGGAAAAAAGATATGTGAAGTGTAATTTAATTGTTTAGTTGGTCTCACGTCCCGTTGAATAACATGGGGAGGCGGGGTTTATGACCTATACTAGGACCGGCCTCTGGGGGGCGATCGAGACGTTTTGGCTTCACTTTTGAGGGCTTGTGCGGCACGCTTGTTTCAAACTATAGGCTCACTCTTTTAACCGTGAGCACTCATGGACGTGTTCGATGTACGTTCACTATGACTGCTTTATGATACTCTTTTTAGTACAGTCAATATCAGATGCTTGTGCAGACGTGCAAAGATTTGG
>JAVLUX010000018.1:15020000-15205000 GCA_032164185.1 Moxostoma hubbsi | reverse complement strand
AGGAATTTCTATATGTAATTTCCGGGGGGCAACCTGTTGAAATTAATCTCATGCAAACCAAATTGCCCTCTGGACAAATCCTAAAACTTTGTTAAAAGTTTATTTTGTAATATATGTAGACTACATCTATAATAAAGTGATAAATAATGAAGCACAAACACTCACTAAGCACTTTATTAGGAACACTATGATCCTAATAATGTGCCCAACGTGGTCTTCTTTTGTTGTAGCTCATCTGCCTTAAACGTGTAGTGCATTCTGAGATGCTATTCTGCTCACTACATTTGTGGTTATATGAGTTACTGTATCCTTTCTGTCAGCTCGAACCAGTCTGGCCATTCTCCGTTGACCTCTCTCATCAACAAGGCGTTTCTGTCCGCAGAACTGCCGCTCACTGAAAGTTTTTTGCTTTTGGCACCATTCAGAGTAAACTAGGGATGTCATAAAATAACGATATATCGATTATTGATTGGCACACTATTTTATCGATATATTTTTGAGGCACCAATATATAAAAATTTGTCGACATTTAAATTAAAAGCACAAATTGCGTGCTTTCCATTACACTCTGTCAATCTCTGTTTAACAGTCTTAAGTAATTGCGTTTGCAGAACACAAGAGTGTGATATAAAATTTTCTAATGCACACACACACACTCGACGAGCTAAAGTGGCGCAAGAGATGGTGGTCCAAAGTTCTAGTACTTCTTCGAGAATGAACAAAGTGATGTTGATCAGTTTGCAAGTTAGTGAAACTGGTGTAACAGCGCAAACTGATTAGATTGCGATAATTATTATTCAATATCTCCGTATGTAGCCTTGAATAGGTCAATCATTCAGGCTATCAAACCACAAAATTACACACTTGTAACTGAAAATACATTGTGTGGGCTATATGTAAAATTGATGAATTCATGTTCACAAAAGTAAATAATCTTTAGTGATGCTCCGATGTATCGGCTAAACATCGGTATCGGCTGATATTGGCCTTGTTGACTGACATCGGCAAATACACAGTTATTCACCGTTGCCAGTGGCCGATGTTTATCTGTTTATATGTTTTGGTTATTTGCGGTGGACAACAGTTGCCTACCCAGCTGCAGTTTCGGAGAAGATCCAACAGGTGGTACTATAATACCACCCATAGTCACTGGCTGGACACAACTCTGGCATGACATAAGAGGGCAACGGATGCCGTGCGAACGAGTGGCTTGTTTTCAAATAAGTGCAAAGTAATGTCAGTAGTGTGGGAGTATTTTACTGTCTGGTCTGTGATTTAGTGAAAAATTCTGCTGTATAGCAGGTGTATAGCAGGCCAAAATGGCTCTTGAAAAAGTAATTTGTCACAAAAAGAATGTTTGTTATTTGAAAGAAGGATACATTAAACGTTGTTTCATAAATCTGTATGATTGAATTTGTGCTAATTCAAAGATAGTGTGATGCAGGGCTGAAATACTTAAAAACAGCTCATTTATTTTTATAATGACGATTTCTTTGATTCCTTGAGATTTCACTGGCACAAAAGGGGATTAAATAACGGCAAAAACAAAATAAACAAACAAATAAAAAATCGGTATCGTCATCGCCATTGAACCAAATTGTTATTTTAAACATCGGTATCAGTATCGGCACAGAATTTCACAATCGGTGCATCCCTAATAATCTTTGTCCTTTGATAATGACTTGGATCGAATTTAATGGAAAACTATGCAAGTTGCGCTTCGTGGCACTTCAGACTGTTGATGCTGAGCGTTTGTGGTGTGAGCATACTTTTGAAGAAAATAAAATTTATTTTTAAATAAAATTGTTTCTAATTTTAGAGCGCGCCATGTCGTCTGCTAGATCCATCCGGTGTGCGATCCCCTTTAATTTACCCTGCCGCTCACACTTTATTAAAGATGTGTTGAGGGGCCTGGATAGCGCACAAGTAAAGACGCTGACTACCACGCAAGTTTGAATCCAGGGTGTGCAGAGTGACTCCAGTCAGGCTTCCTAAGGAACCAACCGGTTACTAGGGTGGGTAGAGTCACTTTGGGTTAACCTCCTCGAGGTCGCTATAATGTGGTTCTCAGTCTTGTTGGGGCGCATGGTGAGTTGTGCATGGATGCCGCGGAGAATAGTACGAAGCCTCCGCATGGCTTACGTCTCCGCAGTAACACGCTCAACAAGCTACATGATAAGATGTGCGGATTGACAGTCTCAGACGCAGAGGTAAATGAGATTCATGCTCCGCCACCCAGATTGAGGCATGTCATTACGCCACCACTAGGACCTAGAGCGCATTGGGAATTGGGCATACCACATTGGGGAGAAAAGGGGAAAAAAAAGCTGTGTTGAGAAAAAAAAGCTGTGTTGAGAAATATGTCTGAAGAGACAAATACAATTGTGCAACGAGAGACCCTGTTTATATCTGAAAATCTTCCAAATATCGATGCATGAAATAGGCATCAAACCCAAGCCTAGCATAAACTCTACAGACTGTTGTGCATAGAAATCAGCAATTACAAAAATACCCAACAAACATGCCACGAGATCAACTTTTTTTGCCATTCTGATGGTTGATGTGAATATTAACTGAAGGTCCTTAACCGTATCTGCATGATTGTATCCCTGCACTGCTGCCAAATGACTGGCTGATAAGATAATTGCATGAATAAGTAGGTGTACAGGTGTTCCAAATAAAGTGTTCAGTGAGTGTAGATTTTATATATTCATTACTGATCATAACTGAAAGTGGTCAAGCAGCCTACTGTGGCTATGGTTTCATACTCATTCAAATTGTGTATTTGGTGCCATGTACAAAAAAAAGCATGCACTGAATAAATTAATTAAACTCTTACACGTTTACGGAAACATTGTTAGAAAATGATAATGAAATGTCTGAAATTACGATAACAACAGCCAATAATCATTGTTATAGCTGTTAAAAGACATGAGGCAGATATCACAAATTTAGACAATTTTGACTTTTTTTAAAAGTAAAATCTGTCATCGAAATATCTTAATGTAGGCTTACAGATGGAAAAAAAAAAAATCGCTAACTGTTTAGTTCTTTTGGAACCGGACATAAAAACGAGTATATTGCTTGAATAAAACAAGGTCTGATATACTTGGATTCCAATAATCGGCCTAATCAGACAGACACGATAAAATTATTTTAAAAAGAAAACAACAAATTATGACTAAAATTATATGTCACTCTATTGTCCTACACATTAGTCTTTCAAAAGTAGCCAAATCTACTCTAAGATTTCAGGATGTTCCACAGATCTGAATGTGGCAAATTTCTGACGTCACAAAGCAAAGGCAAAAAGCTGCTGCAGATTGTAACCACACCACTCCCTCAGACACAAACACGACAGACAGTGGAGTTGTTGGGGGAAAGAGGTGAAGAGAAAAGGTGGCAGGGCAACAAATAAAAAGAAACAGTAGTCCTTTATGGTAATGATGCAGAGGAGAGAATTTAAAATGGAAATTCCTAACTGATCAGACACTTTCACTCATTTCCTCTAAAATACAGGAAGCATCTGGACGTAAAGAGCCATCACAAAGAAGCACATTTAAGCATCTGAACAGGTTTCTGTAATATATCATACCTGGAAATTCATATGAAACAATCTAATTTCAGACACATAAACATGTTTAGCTTCTATAGATGAGGATGTTTAGGTTAAATCTTAAACCTATGGATCCATGAAGCCACTTAACCGGCAGCTCAAGTGCATTTCTGCAAATAGAAGTGAGCCTTAGCTCACACTTCCCTCTGTGACACTGGGTGGCAGGTCATATGATTTCAAAGCAGCACTGACACTAAAGAACATAGTACTACAGCTCAAGACAGGAAGTGCATTCAGTGCTAATATTGACTTCCTGCACTTTGACCAGTGTGCAGCAGGCCTCAAAATATCGCTGTGTGCACGAATGCAGAGAAAGTAAGCACAGCCCAGGCATGAAGCCAACAGCTAAAGACGGGGCTTTACATAAATGCCCCAAAGCTCTTTAACTATGAGCCCAGTTTCATTTAATTAATAAAACTTAGATGTCTAACACGAAAAAACAGAATTTGAGACTGAGATGACAAGTCTTGAGTGCCACAGAATTAAACCAGGTTTTGTCAAGACACGTCAAAAGCTCATCATACCATACACATATTTATACAACAGTTAGTTCTGGCCCTCTAATTTAATTTAAACAGAGGTGTTCCAAGACTGTTTCACTCAGTACGTTTATATGCTAATTTCAATTTCAGTCTGACTAAAACTGAAATTGTACCAATCCAAGACTGTAGCTCGGCTTTGTCCAGCATGCATACATGTTAATCTGACCACAATTGGCCTCGCCGTTGTGCGCTTATATGCTCCGAAAGACAGATGCCTTGTGTATTTCATATCCTTTCTTCAAATATTAGATCATGCATTGTGTCGTATAGGTCTAGCCGATAGGATGATGTAAATTTCCTGATGCCAATAGTAACATTCATTGACACATGATGAAAGGCGATATCGGAAAATTACAAAACCATGGAGCTAGGAAGTCGGCAAATATATTAAAAAGTAGCCCAGGGTAAAAAAAAAAAGAGTGTGAGAAACTTTTACATGTGCGTATTCCACGAGACTGCACGCCTCTGTATTTGTAATATTCATTTGATAATAATAATAACCTAATAATAATGTGTGTTTCAAGCAAAATCAGTAAAGCATAAATATTCACAGATCTCTCGGCCGAGAGGTTGATGATGTAATCGGATATCACAATTAGTCTGAAACTGTCAGAATTAACACATGATAGTAATTTTAAAGTTTAACACGTTAATTTTTCTTAATCACGATTAATGCATTTACCATTAATATGGCATAAACACTTGTGTGAAGGGTGGAACCTTTATAAAGTGTTCGCCAGGGTGATTACACTGATGCACACTTCACAAAAAGACACAACGAAAGAGCCTAACAAGATGAGCCTACAAGCTTAACATAAAGTAGCACAACACAGCAGTCCCATAGACATGCTATGCATTTCATTTGCAAATGACTGATCCTATTTTAGATGGCACACATATTACATTTTTACATGCCTACACATCCTCCAAGAAATGTTTAGGTATTTACTAGGAACCTTACAAAAGATATTTAGCAAATACAGATATATTAAGAAGTAGTGTTGTGCCAGGCATCTAATGCCCTGTGAGGTCAAACCCTGCAACTCAAGAAGGTGTTTGGCTGTACCCCTTTTTGGCAGGAACTGTGGTGGGAAATATTTGGGAGAAGTGGGTAAGCTGAGTGTGAAACTGAGCTTTCACAGGGATTTAAGAGACAAGAGGTGGGGAAAGGGAGTGCTCGATATATGAGAGAGGAAAATAAGCTTTTTTTATTCTTTTACAAACCAACCAGAACATATAACTTCTTTATAGCCCCTATGAAATAAAAAGCTTTCATAATCCTTCATCATTTCAAAAAAGAAAAAAATGAAAATCGGAAATCAGAACTCTTCCTTTCACAAGGTTTTAAAAAACTGCCACCACACTATGTCCATTTCTCCCCTCTATTGTTTTTTCCTACTAAAGTACAAATGTCTCTCTCTAACTGCTGCATCCCATTGCACTTATACCTCTCCTCACCTGATTAGCCTGATTGGGGGCCGGGCGTGCATAGTCACAGCCGGCCCCACCCTCCTCCTGGACACATACATTAACAAATTAATTAACAGCAACTGCACCATGTAAAATTGTCCATTGAATGTCACCTGCTAATTTCGATGATGGTGGCTTGTATAAAATTCTCCAGACGGGTTTTATTTCATCATTAACACTCATTTAATCTCTCCTCAATGTATCAACTCTTCTCTTTAATAATTCTTTAACAATTTTATACAACATTTTAGGGCTCCAGACTTAAAAATGGCATAGGAGCCATTGGCTACTAAACTAAAACATTACAGAGCAAAATGGCTGTTTTTAGTCACAGAATTGCTCGATTTAGATTGCTGTTCAGAAACAAGGTAGACAGCCAAAGAAAAGGAAGGCAGCTGATAACCCATTCATCAAATTTTTAATAAACAGTATATATAGTTTTAGAAGATAAGTTTGCATTCCCTTTTGTCTAAAATGTTCACACCACTTTCATGATTTATACAAATATGAGAGATAAAAGATTTTTTTTATTTAGTACTGCTCTTCAGAATCTACATTACAGATATTTACATAATGCATAGTATGCATAATTCCATTGGCTGATTAGATAATTGCATGGACGATTTTTGGTGCCAGATGGGCAGGTTTGAGTATTTCTGTAACTGCTGATCTTCTGGGATTTTCACACAGAGTATAGAATTTACTCTAAGAATGGTGCCAAAAACAAAAAACATCCAATAAGGGGCAGTTCTGCAGATGGAAATGCCTTGTTGATGAGAGAGGTCAATGGAGAATGGCCAAACTGGTTGGAACTGACAAAGTCTACTGTAACTCAGATAACTGTTCTGTACAATTGTGGTGAGAAGAATAGCATCCCAAATAGCATGCGGGTTGGTGCTGTTTTGGTTGGATGAGGGGATCTAAACAATATTAGGCAGGTGGTTTTAATGTTGTGGCTGATCGGTGTATATGTATATGTATATATATATATATATATATATATATATATATATATATATATATATATATATATATATATATATACAAATATAAACAAAGTTTTTTCTTCAAATGTAATTCTTTGTTTTAAAGATCCATTACCTTGCTTACTTGTTGAACAGAGATTCAATCTAATTGCGATGCCACTTCTCAAGTTTTATTAAAACAAGGACAACCGATCTCTACCAACTGCTGTAACTTCAAAATTTATGTGGTACATAATGCATAGGTGAAACCATATGTGACATCACAAGAAACATAAAATCAAGCCCCATTGACAAGAGGTTCTTCCAATAACCAGTACAGTGAAGATTAGAGGTCGACCGATATAGGATTTTGCCGATACTGATAACTAAGTTGGGAAGACAAGCCAATAACCGATTAATCGCCAGATAGTTTTTAAAATTGATACTGAAGGAAAAACAACATTTAAAGTAGGGATGCAACAATACCACTTTTTATCTTCCGATCTGATACCGGAAAACTCAGTATTGGCCAGTACCGATCCCAATCCGATACAAGTGTTGTTTCTTTGCAGAATCAGTTTAGAATATCTTTACATTATTGTGTGAACCTAATTGGGAGTACTCTTTAATATGTAAAGAAACACAAACCTCTAACTACACATTATTTCAATATAAATGTATAGCTTATTAAGAAACACTTTATTATTAACTAGTATACTGGATAATATAGCAGCAAAATTAAAAGTAATTCCTGTCTTCAAGTCTTCAGTAGAAAAGAAACCAGTGTTTTCAAGTATTCAGATCTCTTTTTAGTTAAATTTAGTTGTAAGACATCAGTCCACTTTTCATTCAGTTATTTTTTGGAACCCATTCAACTATAATGTTATTATAAATTGTAAACAAATACTAATAATGACAATAATAATAATAATAATAATAATAATAATAATAATAAACTGTTATTAATATTATTATTATTATTATTATTATTGACTTTTCATTTTAAATACAACCGTAATATATTTAAATCATGCACTTTTTAAACCCTCAAGCTTTTATTTTGACATTCTAAACTTACCAGGAAGTCCTGTATGTGTCAGTTTGAAGGCAAGTTCACAGTAGTTTAATTTTGATTCTTATTTAAAATCTGGTAAAATGCACCTCAGGTGCCATTCTAAATGCATATTATAAGTGAACAGAACTATTGAGCATCTACATCTGAGATGTTGATCGTGAGTAGTCAAGTCAAACTCAACTCAAATATTGTGCATTGCATGAAGGCTAAAAATAGCTGTGAGCGAATCACCCAGTGGCTGCGTGTGCTTGTGTGTGTGTCAGAGCAGCACCACTCACTAACATGCTAGCACTACATGTGCATTCTAAATTACTTTAAAATACAAAATAATATTTACTTATTAAACATAGCCTATTGCGATACAAAGAGCTATCGCATGTCTTCAAGTGACTTTGAATAAAATGCACGAGTCATATGAACAACTTTAATGGTGTTTTTATGGTTCTTTTATGTCCTTTTTGGAGCTTGCCAGTAACGAACATGACTAACACACTGTAGCGTAGTGGGCTAAAGCACATGACTGTTAATCAGAAGGTCGCTGGTTCGATCCCCATGGCCACCACCATTGTGCCCTTGAGCAAGGCACTTAACTCCAGGTTGCTCCGGGTTGATTGTCCCTGTAATAAGTGCACTGTAAGTCGCTTTGGATAAAAGCGTCTGCCAAATGCATAAATGTAAATGTTCGTAAACGATCTCTCTCTCCCGCACCACTATCCGCAATCGGCCTTTATCCCTCTACGAGGCTCAATTAGCCCGATAAGGGACCGGGTGTGTATAATCACGACCCGGACCCGCCCTCCGCCCTGTCACACACACAGTATCAGATTTGGATCGGGCTTGTCAGACTGATACCAGATCCTTTTAAAAATGTCAGTATCGGAACTGATACCTATCCAGCTATCGGATCGGTGCATCCCTAATTGAAATAAGACCAGGACCTAAATTCAATAATCTGGAGATGTTCAAAATGTCCCTGATTAAATAGATATTATCAAAAATTGACATGTTAGGCACACAATAGGACAATGGATGACCTGACCAATCACCTCACCTAGCCTGGTGGCCAAAGCCTTTGATAGGTGCTTCACATCTGAGCACAAAAGTGAAATGGGTCGCCAGTTTTTAATATCTTTTAAATCTTTTTTTTTTTTTTTTTTGTAGTAGGGTAATGACTGCCTTCCTGCAGCTCAGTGGCAGAGATCCTCTGGACAAATTGTCATTTAGGACTGCAAGCAAGTCACCTCCTACCACAGGCCAAAAAACTTTAAAGAAATCTAAAGGTAAGCCACTTATACCTGGAGCTTTACCAAACTCCATTCTCTGTAGAGCAGCATACAGCTCGGCAGCTGTCAATGGCTTCTCAATCTCCCTGTTGTCCACTTTAGACACTTGAGGCAAACCAGTATAAAATGTGCTGGCTAAATCAACCACCTCTTTATGCTCACGCTTATATAAATCAGAATAAAAATGAACAGCTCTCTTTCTTATTTCTTTAAGCTAAGTCAACTCACTCCCAGCCTCTGAGAGCAAAGAGTGAATATATTTACTTTGAACATTCTCTTTTTCCCCGGAAGAAGAAGAACCTGGTCGGGCCATCCATTTGTGTAACACTCTGAAAACACGATCTGACCAGAGCCCCTTGTGCCCCAGTACCAAACAGGTCATCTAGAATCTTTATTTTGGCTTTGAGGATTTCAATCCATACTTGATCTCCTGTGGAATCTGCAGTTCCACTATTTCAATCTCCAGATTTCTCATTGACCAAGAAATGTCTCTGGAAACATTGTGTGTACTGATGGCACAGTTGTTGTATTTGAATTTTACCATAATCCCACCATTGCTTAAGGGAACTAAAAACATGATTTTTTTGGCACTAAAGCCCTTCCGGAAAAAACAAAACAAAAAAACACTTCTTTAAAATAGTTATCTTAAAAGTAAAGAGGTATTAAAATGCAAATATGCACTTGGATTTTATGTTTGCAATTTACAGTACATCTTACAATTGACCAAGCAATGGTCAGAAAAAAACAACAGGTAAAATAATACAATAATTTACGATGATAAAATTATGTTTATAAAATAAAACCTATCCAACCTACCCAGTGTAATAAAATGATCTCTTATTTGTGCCCATGTGTACTGCCTTTGATCTTTATTTAAGACTCTACATGTCATAAAGAGATCATGAGTCTCAATAAGCTGCATAAGCGCATTCTTAGTTGCTTCACGAGGTTCTTTATGATTTCTATCCAATTAATAATTTGAAGTGCAATTACAATGTCCCTCTAAAAACAAAAATCTGACTGTGGAAGCACTCTTAAATACAAAAGGTAGGCCTACTTTAATGCAACTTTGCTTCAGCAAAGCGCCCTCTTCTTATTAAGATTTTTTTTTTTTTCCACTCTACAGTGTTCTTGTGCTGTCAATGTGTGTATGTGTGCAAAAGCATAGTATGTCTTGGGGAACCATGTTTTAATGTGATTTGACAACTACAGCAATGGGGAAGATTTTCAGCAAATAATGACTTAATTAAATATTTTTGTGTTAATTGTTCCTAAAGACGTTCTGACGTAAATTATTGGATTCATGAAAGTTTGCGTATTTTCAAAATGTTAGTTGGTATGAACAAAATGTTTGTGTCCTTTAAGACAAACTGTCATGACTAGCTACATTTCGACAGAGGTGAAATTAAGTAGTGAAAAAATTAACTAATAATTAAATGAGTAAAATTTACCTTAAACAAATAGCATAAATTAGTCAAAGGCACTTTGTTGTTTTCTTTTTAAACCATATACTAATTTAAAAACATTTGAAGCTTGTAAATTATTTCTTCAAAGTATAGTTTATTCCCAACTCTGCTTAATAAATTCAACATAATTTTTCCAATACAAATGCATGGCATGGGGTGAAACGTTTGTAGAAAGATGTAGTTCTTGTTTGATCTCCTCGAAAAAATTAATGCCTTCTAATTTGACTGGTTGGACAGTTTCTTCATTTGATACTGTATTTGCTGTACAATTTAGATTTCACTCATTCGGTATAGGCATCTATAAATCATGTTCAGTTGAAACATGTGGTCAGTGCTAACGCTGTAAAACCTTTATGTGGCGGCAAGGGTCGTGATTGAGCATTCATCCGGGGAGAGAGATAGTAGTAAGGATTCACCCCTGGGAGATAATTATGTCTAACATCACTGTTACATCATAATTTACCTGAGAAGTTTCACAAATTACGCTGCCGATACGCGCAACTAAATCAGATAATTTGGTGAACATCCTCCTCCTGGCATGACTGAAATTTTTTACACTAAAGCTTCATGTCAGACCTCTTCGACTATTCAATTCACAAAAGAACCTCCAATGGCAGCCAGATCATGAAATGACAGTAAGTTTCACTTTTCACTTTTTTTAAGCATCTCTGAAAAGGCAAGGCTTGTGGGGTGCTCCTGGTTAGCAGTGGTGAGTACCTACCAACAGTGGTCCAAGAAGGGACAATCCACAAACTGGCGACAGGGAGTTGGGCACCCAAGGCACATCGATGCGCGAGGGCATCAAAAGCTATCCCGCCTGGTTCAAACCGACAGAATGTCTACTGTGACCACAGAAAATTATGTTTAATGATGTTACGGAAGGAATATGTCACAACGCACAGGGCATTGCACTCTGCTGCATGGGGCTGCATAGCTGCAAACCGGTCAGACTTCCCATGATGACCCCTGTCCACAGATGAAAGCGCCTTCAATGGGCAACCAAGCGTCGGAACTGGACCTTGGAGCATTGGAAGAAGGTGCCTGGGCCGATGAGTCCCGTTTTCTTTTACATCACATGGATGGCCGTGTACGTAAGCACCGTTTGCAAGCCAGTTGAGGGAGTGTGATGCGATGGGCAATGTTCTGCTGTGAAACCCTGGGTCTGGCCACATTGAACAAATTGTTCGGGAATGCTTTGAGGAACATGATGAAGAGTTCAAGGTGTTAACCTGGCCTCAAAATTCCCCAGACCTCAATCCGATTGAGAATGTGCTGGAACAAGTCTGGTCCACGGCAGCTCCATCTCGCAACTTACAGGACTTGAAGGATCTGCTGCTAATATTTTAATGCCAGATACCATAGGACACCTTCAGGGGTCTTGTAGAGTCTATGCCTCGGCAGGTCAGCACTGTTTTGGTGGCATGCGAGGAACCAACAGCATATTAGGCAGGTGGTCATAATGTTTTGGCTCATCATTGTAGACGCTACAAACTTAATGATTGAAACTTGAAACCATTTATTTTATTGAAGTATGTTTAAAAAAGTAAAAAGTCTCCTTTTTGAAAATAAAATAAACAGAAAAAATAAGAAAGCTAACAGAATTTTAATAATAAATTGAATTATAAACATGATACAAATTTAACTATACCATGTTATATAACTAAAGCATGTTAGTTTACATGTTACATGAACTACTAAATGAAAAATAACACCAGCTGTGTGAGCTTTTAAAGTAATGTCCTATGATTATTAACAATTAACATATACTGTAGACGACTCCTGTCTGTAACTTTAACTCAGTGCTTATCAACTGGTTTTGCTTCAGGACAGATTTTACATTAGAAATCAAGTGGCGACCTGCCATAGATTAAACATAACCTGTATTTAATGTATCCTGGGTTTCATTTCCTTTTATGTTGCATAGTTTTATTAATGGTTTTACAGTACAAGGACATGCATCAAGTGACATTATTTTTGTTGTTGATGTCAACGTTTGACTTTCAGCACACAACTGAATAACACCGGCTGCATGACTATGATAAATTATTACTGCAAGAGTTAGATTAACATACAGGTGCGAAGGGACTTCAACATTTCTAAATTGCACAAATAAAAATTACATATACATATTTGTCTCTGCTTGCTTCTGCTCGTATATCAATGATGCCGAGATCTACTTTTATATTTAATTTCATCACTGAGAAGGTTTACATGCAAAATTAGTAGCAGCAAATATCAAAAGCAGCCTCAAGAATGGACACAGAGTAGCTGTATAACACTTTTCCTTGAGTAGAATATTTATATTTATATTTATGCATTTGGCAGACGCTTTTATCCAAAGCGACTTAGAGCCCTTATTACAGGGACAATCCCCCTGGAGCAACCTGGAATTAAGTGCCTTGCTCAAGGACACAATGGTAGTGGCTGTGGGGATCGAACCAGCGACCTTCTGAATACCAGTTATGTGCTTTAGACCACTACACCACCACCACTCCAATATTGCACTACAGATCGCTAAGTTTGTTCAAAGGGGAAAGCGAGACTTGCATGGTTGCCAGATTGCACGAAATAATTATAACATTAGACGGAATATTTCCAATTTGCACAATTATAAATGTCAAACTGGGGGTGTTGCATCTCTTTTCTGGCAACCCTGAGCATGTTAAACACTTGTGGAGACGTGTTAGGTCCCAAAGCAAGTTAACTGAAATATCCAATAATAAAAAAAAAAAAATGCTTTTACGATAAATGAGTCGCGAGCCACATTAAACCATGTGGAGGGCCTGATACGGACCACTGGCCGTATGTTGCCCATGTCTGCTTTAGCTGTTTGCGAGATTATCATTAAATCTGCCTCGGCAGTCCTAAATAGGCTATCACTTGAGAGGCCGCCGAAATATCTTCAATGGGAGAACCATGGCATTGCTCTTTCCCTGCTGTCCCTGACCCAGTCCGAATAAACCAGTTGAGAAACACTGCTTTAACTCACACACACACACACTCATGTCAGACCCCCTCACTTTGCATCTCTCTGACATTTTCTCCGCTGCATTTGTGTATGTGTGTGTGTGTGTGTGTGTGTGTGTGTGTGTGTGTGTGTGTGTGTGTGTGTGTGTGTGTGTGTGTGTGTGTGACGCAAGTTGACGAGTCAGGCAGACAACGAGGAAAGAAGATGCGCACGCGCATGTGAGATTCTCCGTCCGGTTGCATTTTTTTCTCAATACCTTAGATAAGCAAATGTACATGGTACGATAACAATCAATTTTCAAACCATGGTATACCATGAAACCGGTATACCGCTGCAACCCTAGGTCCGTTTTATGCACAAATTACTCAGAATTTCCTAATGTACTTGTTTCATGAATGAGGCCCATTGTATGGAAAATACAATGAAAGTGAATGATGACTAAGGCTAACATTTTGCTAAAATTTTCTTTTTGTGTTCCACAAAAGAAATTCATAAAGATGGAACAACAACATTAAAGTGAATTTTTCTTTTTGTGTAAACTATCCGTTAATTTTAAGCATATGGAGACAAATTCTCATGGGCAGACATGATGGAGAAAATGAGAGAATATAGATGAGTGAGAGACATAAGTGAAGGGTGAGGCATTCACAGAGAGAGAGGCTTGGTCCTGACTGGTCTGACAAGTTCCCTATATGCTACATCAACCTGCCAGAGGGGGAGATTGGAAAGGATTTTGGGAAAGGCTGTTCCAAATTACCACTTCTTCACTTCAATGCAACCATCATTTCATTTTCAGCTTTTCATTTCTGCTTTAGTGAAGAAACACAAACACTTTAAACACTGAACAACTTTTTAAATATCCTTACCTAAACTAACATCCGCCAATGACACAATCAGCTTTAAACAGGCACCACTTACCCTGAAAGGTCACACACACCTGCAGCTATCCACATTCTGCATCACTTATCTAAAAATCAAACCATAATTTGAACCACCTAATGAGTAATGATCATACTGTTCCAAGATCAGGATGCTTGATGCAGGTCAACCTTGATGAATCTCCATACGGCCACACTCTTCACAAAACAGCTTCACTATCTCTGTTTACTGTGAGTTTCCTCATAAGCAAACAAAAGCCAAATTCTTTCACACAAACTCTAGTTAGAGAAACCTGCTGTGATTAACAACTGCTAAACATGTTGCCTTATTTTTTTTTTTACATTCATGAGGCCCACTCTGCCCCTGAGGTGTGAAATAAAAGACCAAGAGGCAACTGTGAGGACACAGTGAGAAACAGAGAAGAGAAACCCAATGAAAGAGAAATGGGAGGCTCCTAAGAGGAATAATTAAGATAAGCAATTCACACTCATTTGTTAAAAAAAATATATATATCCTTTGGTTAACTGCCAAATTACTCCCTAAACATTTATAGGACAGTTTCCAAATGTTTGAATTGTATTGTTATAAATAGGGATGTGTCTTTATGTCAGCACAACACTGGCTCCATACATTCACAAGCAGTCACATTTAAAGTGCTGCTCATTAAATAACAGTTTTTGCGGTTAACAAATCTCACTAGGACAAGCCGTTATTTTGATTTGTGCGCTGAATGGTTACGTAACAACATTCATACATCAGATGGTAACGGTTTTTGGTATCAGAGCATTTTTATGAACATGAGTAAAAGTACATGACTATGGTATCAGACCCAATTTTAACAACTTAAAGGGATAGTTCACCCAAAAATGAAAATTCTCTGATAATTGAATCACCCTCATGCCATCTGAGATGTGTATGACTCTCTTTCTTCTGCAAAACACTTTTGAAAATTTGCAGAAAAAGATCCAGGCTCAGCAGGTCCTCAGAATGGGAGAGGATGGTGATAATATATCGTAGGTCCAAAAAGCACATATAGTCAGCATAAAATAAATTCATCCTATCTCCAGCGGTGACATTAATGTCTTCTAAAAACTAATCAATCACTGTGTGTGAAAAAGAATGATATTTAATACTTTTTAACTATAAAAGATCGCTTCCAATCAGACGTTAAGGAATGGACAATTTTACCAGAGTGCTTCTGTGACGCAAGTCGTAAGCACGTTCCTTTGACTCATTGGTGTGTTTGTTTGTCACTCGTCAGTTCATGTGCCATCGAGCTTATGTCAAGGGAGCACTTGGGTAATTTCAGACATTCGTCAATGCCTGACTTGAAGCAATCTTTTATAGTTTAAATATTGTTCTTTTTTGCGCACAAAGTGATCGATTCACTTTAGAAGACATTAATAGATGGATTACTCTCCCATTCTAAGGACCTGCTGAGCCTAGATATTTTTCTACAAATCTTCAAAAGAAGAAAAATTCATACACATCTCAGATGGCATGAGGTTGAGTAAAATATCAGAGAATTTTCATTTTTGGGTTAACTATACTAACAACTATAAGATGTTAAAATAAACATATTTCATCTTCCCTTTTGTTAACACACAAACTTCTTAATAAATATCTATTGTTCTTTGAGGAATTAATAAACAAGTGGATGGTTGGACAGATGAATAGATGGATCTACCCCTCCCTCTGAACAAAATGAAAAAGAGGGAGGATCCCGTTAAAAAATGTAGCGTCAGGTTCAAAAGTAGAATAAATGAATAAAGAAACTCACACAGAATTGTTAAAAACAAACATTCCTCTTTCCTCCTGTTAAACACTCAATCTACTCCCTAAAGTTCTCTAAGCAAAGGATGGAGGGAGGGAAGCATGCATACGGTTTGAGGTATGAGGGAGTGTTGAGATGGAAAAACAATGGAATGGAGGGTAGTGAACTGATGAAAAGAGAGATAAAAGAAAGGGAAGAATTGCAAAAGGGATTAGATGGATTGTAAGAAAGTGGGAGTCAGCTGTGAGCACATGAAGATGAGGAGTTCTAACACAGAACAGAGAGGAACTGTAACACGATCCACACTCAATGCTGGCAGGAATTAACCCACACTTTTCTATGACTCCCTCTCATTCTCTTAATATTTCTTCATCACGAGTTCTCATATTCTTTCCTGTCTTTAGTCTGTCTTTCTCATTCTTTTTCTCTCTTTCCCTTTCTTGAGCTCAGCTCCAACAGTGACGTGAACAGATGTGAAATGGTGAGAGCATGACTTTTTTCAGCACCGGTGATAAATCAGTTACAACATCTACACAGCAGATGCATAACCTAATGTTTGTGTGCACACACATGCACACGGGAATTTAAATGTGTGAGTGTGTATGTAGTGTATTTATTGGCACTGATCATGTGGGTGTATGTTCTACAGCCAACTCAAACCTGCCTTCAATAAAAAAAAACAGTCCCATGACTTTTTATCCTCACTAAATGCAGGAAGGGGTTCAGGAACTCTCAAAATAATTTTCTTGATTTACAAAACTGTTTTTGACTCAAAATCTGTCTTGAAATACACCTTCGGCTTTGCAGAGCTGAAGTAAATTTGAACAGCAGTGATTTTTAAAAGAGCTTTTAAAAAGAACTTACAGAACTTACAGTACATTTATTTAATTAAAATTTGTGTATTATATGAGCTGTAAAGTTCATTAAATCTCTGTTTTTACGCTCGTTTTAGGGTTTTGTCTGGGAAAAGAAATGGATATTACTTGCGGAAAAGGTCAGTAAGCGATTTTATCACACTAAAATCATGTTAAAACATATTATTTTAGTCTTAATAAGTCATTAGTTTTGTGGCTATACTTTTGAAAAAGTGCGTATTTTAACGTTTACAGATTTGCCCAATTTCCTTCCATTGTCATTGCCTCACTGTAACCCAGATTTGTGCTTTTGAAAATGAAAGAAAATGAGGGACAAATCTAAATACATTTCTGTGGTAATTAACAGTTTGCCACAAATCGTGTCAATTAAGCTTAACATGTGTTAAACCCGGGATATTCCTTTAAGTAACCTACATTTGATCTGCCTTTGAAGAAGTTCACTAGAAATTATATAGCAACAATGAAAACGTAATTTTTTTCACTATGCAAAGTGAAAATTGTTCAGTAAATTAGAAATGTACCAGTAATAGATGCCTATCTTCAACAGCCGCGTGATTTTAGATATCTTTCATGTCCTTAGCACAACCAGACCAGAGATGAATTATACAAGATTAAGAGGGTTTGTTCAATCCCTAATGCATAAGCAAGCATGAGCAAAAGTGATGCTTGCTTTAACACCACTAATAAGGTCAACGTCAAGAAGCGTTTCAAACAAAATTAATTTCTCTTTCTTCCAGAGGGGAATTGGGCGGCATTATAGTGTTTCAAAGCTTTCGCACAGAGCAGCTGTAAGCCTTGCTGCAAGCATGCATGTTTGGAAACGCTGCCTCATCCCCCTGACCAAACCCCTAGTCAGGGTAGATCTCTGCTTGTGTGTGTCTCGATTTCTCTTAGAGCTAATAGATGCTGAGGGAGATGGGGAAGTAATTATAAGAGTCTGAGTGGGCTGGGTTGAGTGGAAAATACTCAATAGTGCAAGAGCATAAGTCAGAAGAGATTTGTCGGCATTGGCTCCCTACCAAGCAGGACAGCAGAAGGAAGTTGTTCACGCTGAGTGAGGAAGTAACCCCATTTCCTGGCATTTCAGTTTATGCAACAAGTGCTCTCTATACTGTTAAATGTTGACATGGCAACACACAATAAATCCCTCTCCCATCCTCCCCGCCCAAGCCCATCTGTAATGAGACAGGGGGCATAATTGCATGCAGAATTGATAACATAAACATGAAGAGATGTTTTCAGTGGCGCTCATTAAATTTGTATGTCACATGGGGCTAGAAAGCACACTGATTGTTTAATGATAGGCTGCGTCTAGTTTGGGAGGAAACCTTGCTAATTCTCCAGGCAACTGCATTCCAATGAAAGTGTCTCTGACATTTTTGACTCTGAGAACTGGCTGTTTTCTAAGCAATCAGATAGAACACTTTCCCTTTTCAACATATTTGATGGCCTCTTTATGTCCAAAGGTCATTATGAATATCACATGTACAATGTAGAAAAGATCGATTTCAATTTACTAGCATCAAACCTACACACTGTCAGCAGTAGGGATGGGCATTTTGATCATTTTGTCTACTCGAGTACTCTTAGTAATTAACTAAGAACTTAGAAGTTGTGGGAAAATAGACATTGTACAAATACAGTACACATAGACATGTACAACTACAGTATGTACATATACAGGGTTCCTATACAGCTTAAGGGAAGTTAGATTTAAAGTCTTTTTAATGCCACTCGGAATGAAATTTAAGACCAACTTTACAATAACCAAAATTGAAGAAAAAAACGACATCAATTACTTAGGGTTAGGGACAATTTTGCACAAATGTTTGTGACATAAAACATGACTTTTTGGTGCAGTGAAAAAGTTTGATGATCAACTTCAAATGTAACACTTTCTAGAGTGGAAACATGGAAAACAATAACATAAAACAACATAACCATGAATCATCAGTAAAAAGGCACAATTGGCTGAGAACGTTGCTTTCATGGTGGAATGCATTTAATGCATAATAATAATGTGTCCCTCAGAGGCAAATTTCTTGTGAGTGAGTGTGTGTGTGTGTGTGTGTGTGTGTACACCTGGGCAATAACAATGTGATATCTGATGGTATCAGATGGTAATACCGTGGTACTCTGAGATACAATTAACATATTTATGTACCATTTTGTATTTACATGTTGCTTCAAAGAATACCATGTACTATCATGGTAATTTGATATATGATTACCATATTTATATACTGTACAAAAAATACATTTAAATGGTGCTTCAATGTAATTCAAAGAATACTATGGTACTATGCACATCACTATATGATTAACTAATTCATATGCCTTTGTCTTAACATAGTGCTCCCAGGTAGTGGTACAGTACATGTAGAAAAAACATGGTAATGCCATGGTACTTTTTTATGTTTCCGTGTAGGCTAGTGAATGTTTTGACTATTTTAGTGGTAAAATGTCTTTACCTGGGGGTAAAAACTTGACTGTTTGACTGCTTTATGTGCTGGTTCCGCCTATCGGCTGGAGTTTATTTAGTAGAGTAACACACCTTCAGGACAGTTCTATTGATGAATCTACACGCTATTGGTGCTTATTCCGCCTATTGGCTCAAGTTTTTTTTATAGATTATCTTTTGCTGTGCAATTTGGTCTCACCAAATTGTATTGAAACACCAGACTTGAGCATTCTGACGGGGTGTCAGAGCAAAAGAAAAAGAGCAGGGGAGTCATTATGCTGATCAGTAAACATCTACAATTCAAATGTCTCAAACAGAGTAAAGATAAATTAGGAAGAGTCGTTACTGCTTTAGCTGAAATTCAGGACAAGTCTTATTTTGGCTAATATGTATGCACTTACGTTGATGATCAGGGTTTTTTCTATAGATCTTGAAGGGATGTTGCAAGCCACTGTTACCCCTCATAATATATATTAGGAGAAGAGTCTGACTGATATGGGATTTTTGAGACCGATACCGATTTTAGAGGGGATAAATTCATGATTACCGATATGGTGGCCGTTATAGTTAATTTCTGAGCTGGAATGAAACAGACCTTTTCTATATGGATTGTGCACCGATTTAGCACCGATATGAAAATATAAAATGTACTCAGAAGGCTGCTTTCTTAAACAAATATTTTCATCAAAGAATTTTTGACATTATTATAACACATTGTCAGTATTGGGGAAAAAGTATAATATTTCCCTCTGAAATGTAGTGGAATGGAAGTAAAAAGTAATAGAAAATGCCATGGTAATACTCAAGTAAAGTACAAGTAGCACTAAATTGTACTTAAATACAGTTTTCTTGCTTATCAAAACATCATCAGCAATATTTTGCTGTTAATGTATAACAAAACAGTCACAAACAATAACTTGTGGTTCGCTGCTGCCGAGACAAGAGATAAACAGTGGCAGCGGTGTTGCACCGTATTCTGCTACACAAGTTCATGGGAACATTTCAACAGTGGAAAACCACTTTTAAATGTTACATTTTGTAAATGCAACGACTGGAATTTTTTGGTTGAAGGGGGTACCAAACTGCAAATCCTGAACAAATCAGTATGGTGAATAAATGTTTACACATTAAATTATACTCTGCTGACAAGGTATGAAAGTAGCTCCGGGTTAGGTCTGTGTCACGGAGTAAAAGATGGATGTTGTTTATTTACTTTCCAGCATTCCATCTCACCAACTAGGTAACAAAAATCAACACTCAACAGACATAATCCACCACCCCACCATTGTCTGTTGATCTACAAAAAGATGCTCTGATGCATACCTTTCAATCTGCTATGTTACTGACTGCACTGACAAACTATAGCTGGCTAAAATAGCAAACAGATGTGATAAACATGAGGGACATTGTTGTCAGTGACAGAGTTATGTTACATTAGTTATATTGAAAAGGGAAAATTTATGTCATTGTCAATTAACATTCCAGTATGTATTTCACAAACTAGTTAGCAACTTACCAAGAAGTCACCACTTAAATCTGCACCGCTAAACTCCACACTGTCTGCAGTACAACCGTCAGCAAAACTCTGTAAACAATGGAGTCGGAATGCGCTCTGCTAGACAAACTACGTTATGACACCAATTCTAAATCACCCAAGCATTGTGTAAAGGGATTTCAATGGAAAGGAGGAGGCGAGAACCGGCTTGACAATATAAATAATATTTTAAAGGCAAACTTAAACAAAAGACAAAACACACACATGACGGACATGTCCGTAAACGATCTCTCTCTCTCGTCGCACCACCGTCTGCCATATCCCTCTCAGAGGCTTAATTAGCCTGATAAGGGACCGGGTGTGTATAATCATGACCCGGCCCCACCCTCCGTCCTGTCACACATTGTTTTCTGCATTATATGTTCTGAAAAAAAAAAAAGTCTTAATATCTGCACATATAGCAAAACATATATGGTGATACCTATATATCTGTGAATATTGGTCGGGCACTAGTTGGGAGGACACTTTAATCTTTTGATGGACATTCCTTGATCATAGTGAAGCAAAAGTGTGCAAGCCCCCTAGAGCAATATTGATACTTCACAGGATGTGTAAATATCTTGGTCTTACAGACTTTTGAACCCTTCTGGGAGGGACTATACATTTTTTTAATCTGACCATAAGATTTACTCTAGAATATATATATATTTTTATATCTAAGTCCCTCATTTCATCTGTTGTTGATTGCTCAGTTGCAAACATTTTAGTCTCAGATCAGGCCCTGGAGTGTTTTGAGGTGTTGCCACATAGTGAGAAAAAGAAATAATATAGTTGGGGCTTTAATGTATCGCTTTTGCAAAATCCTGAATTCCAACAAATGCAAAAGGCTTAAATCAATGTCTATATGGAGACCAACTTGACCTCAGTATGCTCAGTGGGCATGGCTTGGGAGGCACTAAAGGTGGTTCTTAGGGGCCGGTTCATACAGTATGCCGCTTTCCCCAAACACTCCAAAGCACAAGAACTCGTGAAATTATTAAGGGAATATTAAAAGTTCAGAGGCAGAACTTGAAGCGCCGAATGTCAACTAATGACCTCAGGGAATTGACCCGATTGAAATACAGATATAATTAGGGGTGTCCATGGTTAACCGATTAACCGATTAACCGTTAAAAATTGCGTAACCGAGTGAAACATTTTGCTCGGTTAAGTGGCGTCAATGGCGTGCATTGAATTTAGTTGTAATACATTTTTGCACCACCAGAGACTGCCAGAGCGCTCCCAGACATTTGTAATGTCCACAAGAAGTAGTCTTGACCAGTTTTCTAATATGAAGCGGGCAAAGAAAAGCACAGCGTGGGAGCACTTTAAAATCGAGAATGACGGGCAAAATGCAAGTATTGCAATGCAGCATTAAATTCTAGGGCCTTGTTCACAGGCCACGAACGCAAAAGTCAGTGACCTACTTTAACTGCTCTGTCCTTACCACTGCGTTTTATTTCTATAAATTAATTTTGTTTCAAATGTGGTCCAACCAGTTATTAAAGGTGTTAAAAATGAACTACCCCTTTCTCGTGTGTCTGTATCTCGGGGTTGCAGCGCGCACACCAGGGATGGAAATTAGCACCCGCCACCAGCCAAATGCGGGTGATTTTGTGTTGTGGCGGGTAAACTCGCTTCACCTACCGGCCACCGTGGCGGGTAAATAAAAATAGCATCATGCGACGTTCGTCTGTTAAAGGACAAATTAGTTTGAATAAACGAGGAGACACTGATTAGCAAGACAACTCAGTGAGTGTGCTTTCCATTAAATGAATCACACACACAGTAAACAAATCCTTAACAAAAAAACGGCTATTCTGGTGGGTGCGGTGACGCGCTCATGTAAGGGTGGCGGCGTGGCGCTGCTAATAAAGCTCCTAAAATCTGTCACAAAGAACCGGCAAAAGTAATGATTATGAATATGTAAAAAATTATTTATTAATAAACAAGTCTTTTCTTTGTCCGTGTAACTTGCAAAGATGAAGTTGACGATGCTGACTCGCGGTCTTCGCAGTAACGCACCAGAGAGAAATGCACATTTCTTACGGATTACATGAGCAGTCGGTGTCTGTTTTCTTTAGTTTTTAATTATTTGTGAGGCAAGGCAACCTTATACACTGAGTTTCGGTTCATTTATGAGACGAGCTCCAGTTCACGCGCCGGCACCTTGCTTCGTGATTATATCGTCTGCTATATTTAAATCTTATTTATTAAATCCAGGCAATTGGTTGATGAAACATTGATTAAAATTAAGACACAATTAATACAAAACGAAATTCACTTTAAAAAAAAAGGTTTTGTGCTTTCTGTTTGATGTCTCTGTGGAAGTTTTAAAGCATCTTTCAGTGCCGCTTTCAGAGCGTTCACGTCCGTAACATTGTGTTTTCCTCGTATGCGAACTGAAATGAATATCAGTTCATGGATTGTGTGTGTAGGCTATAAGAGAGAAAGAGAAAATGCCAGTATTTCATTGAGACTTGAGATTAAATAAACGGCTTAAGTATTGTAGATCTTGTAGTATTAATTTTCACATGCAGCTACACATTGTCGGTTAAAAACAAGAAAGTGGCTGGTAAAAACATTGAGTGGCTGGTAGATTTTGAAATCCACAGTGGCCGGTGGACAAAAAAGTTAATTTCCATCCCTGGCGCACACTATGGTTAACCGAGTATTAACCGTTAAGGGCCTCGGTTAACGGTTAATGAAAAACTTGAAAACGTGCAGCCCTAGATATAATACTATTTTGTCACAGAAGGTGGAGTTTTGGCTATTCAGGGCAAGACAGTTATACTTTGAGTCAGGGGACAAGGCAGGGAAACATCTAGCTAGATATATAAAACAGAGATAGTCCTACCATTCCCTCAGTGAAATCTGCTGGTGGTGAAATATTTACCTCAGCCACTGATATTAATAATGCTTTTAAAGAATTCTATCTTGATCTCTATAGTTCTATATTCTACTGAAGAAGATATAAGAAACTTTGTGGAACCATTAGAACTTCTTAAACTGACGACTGAGCAATTTTTTTTTTTGCATGATTCTGAGATGATTCGGAGGATCTTGGCGAGGTAATTAAGTGTCACCATGGTTTTCGTGATACTACGATAATTGCGTTTCTATAAAGCACTGTTAAGTTGATAATAGTTTGAAGACCCTGAATTCTCTTACATTCAGCTGTGCTCCGTCTAGATGTTTGAAAGAAAGATTTCACCTTGTGTGAGAGTGCGTGCTTTTCTAGAGTGTAGAGCACCGTCTCTGCTCTGGACAGAAAGTCACCTTGCGCTCTGTTGGAGTATGTTGCTGTGATGATTCATGCTTCCTTCCATTTAACTTGGAATTTTAAACTTGGACCACCACCTTATGTTGGACTTACAACTCGTGTGGAAATCTTCAGCTCTGATTTCACTGAGATGCAAGTGTGTCAAGCAAACATGTAGGCACCGAGGAAGATTTACAGTCAATGATTATTAAATTTTTAACTTTTATTAAATAATATACATTATTGGGTCAAAGTTTCTACATTATATGACAATAAAACCTGTTTAGCAAACATGTGCAGAGACAGATATTCAAAACATGGTGGATTAAACTTTATTTTGATGATCGTACACCTGTAGAACAAACTTTAGCATTGCAGCATTGTTTATCAGTGTGGTTGCTCTGTTGACAATCAAGGTACCTCTGAAAATGATGACATAACCAATCTCAAAATTACAAATAAGCCCCTCTTTGATACAGAATGTATAGTTGTCAGGTAGTTCTGTCACATCAAGCATTGTCATTTTCGATCATCGATTTTATGATCGATCATTGCTGTCACTTCCGAGTACTCGGGTACTTGAGTACCTGTGCACATCCCTAGTCAGCAGCACTAAGGAGGAAATGAGGCTGCATGACATATTAGTGTTTTCAGATCATGCCTGTAAAGCTTATACGCACACACACATACGCATGTGGATGTGTGACCATTGGTGCTAAGCTTAGAGTATTGCCATGGCAGGAATGCAGAATGTCTTAATTCCCACTTGATATGTTATCATGCTCTTCAGCGGAGACACAAGGGTTTTAATCGATGAATTTAACAAGCTTGAGTGTCTCACTGCTTTCTGGCCTCCTGCAACATTTTCAGACAAAAGTGCTGACCACTCAGCTTTGGAGGTTTGGTCATTTACAGTTGTGTGTTGAAAATGCAAAGCACACCAAACATGCTTTACTCAAATGGATTGTAACAATAAACTTGGGGATGATATCAAAATGTCATCATAGCACAGACTCGGTCATACCCTCCAGCGCAACAGCTTGTGGGAAGCAAACATCTCTGAGAAATGCACAACTGTGGGCTATTCCATAAACAGCCTGTTGTGTTCTAAAATGTGGGAGTTTGCCGAAGATAAATCACACTTCACACCAGAGAGCAGCAGCGGGTCAGAACCGTGTCCGAGCACCATGCAGCTTGCAGCTGGGAACAATGGGCCAACTTCATATTGCACACGCTGTAACGGCTGATATAAGCAAACCATAAGACTTGTCACAACCTACACAACTAGGTCAATGTGATGTCATGTGCTTGCGAAAGAGAGAAATCTATCCCACCGCAAGAAATTATACTAAATACATACAGTAGGAACAAGAAGAAACATCATTTGTGAGACACAATTGGCAAGCATCTGCAGCACTATGAAATGTGTATTAGAGAGATGCTTGTACAAAGGTGGGAGGAAATGCACAAAGTACAAATACACTCACTGAGCACTTTATTAGGAAGACCTGTACACCTACTTATTCAAGCAATTAGCAATACTAATCAGCCAATCAAGTGGCAGAAGTGCTATGCATACAATCATGCAGATACGGGTCAGGAGCTTCAGTTAATGTACACATCAACTATCAGAATGGGGGAAAAATTTGATCTCAGTGATTTGTGGCATGATTGTTGGTGCCAGACGGGCTGATTTGAGTATTTCTGTAACTGCTTATCTCCTGGGATTTTCACGCACAACAGTCTCTAGAAACAGAGTTTAGTCAGAATGGTGCCAAAAACACCCAATGAGTGGCAGTTCTGTGGACACCTTGTTGATGAGAGAGGTCAACAGAGAATGGCCAGACGGGTTCGAGCTGACAGAAAGGCTAAGGTAACTCATATAACCACAAATGTAGTGAGCAGAATAGCATCTCAGAATGCACAATACATCGAACCTAGAGGCGGATGGGCTACAACAGCAGAAGACCATGTCCAGAAGTTTATTAGGACCATAGTGTTCCTAATAAAGTGTTCAGTGAGTGTATGAAGACATTCTGCAAAAATACTTTTTTTTTCAGAAAATCTTCCATGGTTTCATGAAATCTTCCATGATTTCCAAAATTATAGTCATGAAAACTAACTGTCCCTTTTTTTGGGAGGGAATGAGGAATGCTGCCAAATATGTGACTGCCTGCAACAACCTGAGAACCAAACCAATAAGTTTCATTTTAGCTTTACACCAGTTTCAATTAATTCTATTTTCATGCAACATTAGACAGTTTGTTTCACTGTCACAAAAATTACCAGCTTTGGCAACATGAATAGAGATAAAGAGAACGAGAAAGCCAAGGGAGAGAGAGTGGAATGTGAAACACCAACACCAACGAGCCTGCAGTCATTCTATATTGCCTTGTTTTCTTTTGTGAGGCTCCTCTATTCTGGAGGGACTGGGTCTGACTAAAGCATTTGGAATAGAAGTCGTATGTGACCTTATTCTCGCAAACACGACTCTCGAATGCAACACCTGGCACCCTTTGTGTCTGAAGCATGCTGAGGTGATCTGCTCAGCATAAATAAACAGCCGTCAGATGGAAAACTCTTCGGCCCTGCTGTTCCAAGACGACGAAAGGCAAAATTAAAACCAAATGCAGTAAGACGGTTAGATTTTACTTGCTACTTTCGGATAACAAAGAAAGTTCCCTGGTCACACACATTGTACGAAATATGTATTTATAAAACTTCCTCTTAAAGAAAAACAAAACGTTGTTACTTCATTCGATTACGTTTGATTTCGCTTTGCGCCTCGAGAGCAAACCATATATGCACTTATTCCTCGATGGTTTATTTAGCCAGGCAGCCCCAAATACACACAGAAACACACACAAGAAAAGTCCATATTGCTTCCCCTCAGCCGTGTCCATTTTGAATTCCTCTCACAAATAATGAGAGTTCCTGCAGATTTCATTCACTCCAACTAATTCACATCTGGGCAGCGGTGCGAAGGACAAGAGGTCCACTCAGAAAAAACAAACAAACAAAAAAAACAACTCGAGTGCGTCAAAAGTTCATTCAAAATATATGCACGCCATATATCATAGAATATTGCTTTGTTTATTACATAAACGTTTTCAAATATGTTTTATACTTAGGTTTCAGACCAGAAGTCTGCGCTAGCTAAAGCTAGCTAACAAGTTGCAAGCAGGAAAAAAAAAAATACAAAGTTGCTTCACTATGAAGTACTTTCTGACTCTGAAAGACATGCACAACAGATCAAGTGTATTAAAAATGAAATGAGCTCTAAGATGAAGCTGACACACGCCATTCGAGGCCGTGCAGCACTAAAACGTGAGCGCGGATGCTTCAGACAGCCGTACAGATGCGTACTCGGCTAATTATTCTTTTAAGGACGAAAAAAATTACCAGGGAAAATTACTTACCATATGATAATTTAAAGCAGCAAACAGCTATGAAGATGACTTTTCCCGAAGAGACACCGGGTGTTTGGCCCATATTTTTGGTAAAATCCACATAGAGTCGCCAGCGCGAGGCTGTGCTCTGTCTCAGGTTAAAGCGCAACAATCTTAAAATGATTTTCAAACGAACAAACGAGTCGGAAATAATGTGATATTCGATAGATGAGTTGTCTTTTTCAGTCAGAGAATCTTGATAGACCTTATAAATCCGTTTAGTTTTGTCTTCATTAGAGGGTTTTTTACGCGGAGCTCAAACTTTCTGAACTTCTCTCTTCCTCTCGTCCGACTCACTGAAGTCGCAGACAAATTGTTCTTCCGCGAACCCTACGGGTGGATCTATAGTCTGTGATGCGTCCATAAATCAAAAGCTTCACACATATTTACTTCTTATGAGTCAAGCCTTACTTTTAAATAATTACATCATAGATTTTAGCGCATTTTTGGGAGAAAACTCGAATTAGTTCCAATACATGGGGTTTTTCTCTTTCGGAGGCGGAGGAATTTTCACTCATTCTTGACTCCGCAAATCCGAGTATGACTCAAGTTTAACCCGTTCATACTTTCCCCCATCCACCCGTTGACGTTACCTTGTTAAATACCACTCCTCTCCCAGGGGATTTGATTTAGGGAAATTCTGTTCTATTACTTGTCATTTCATTCCTAGTTATTCTTTATGTAGGACATAGACAACACAAAAGACCAAAATGAGAAAAGTTTACTGCTCACTAGAACTAAACTTTTTTTTTCTGTGTAGGCCTACTAGATGTGAATATCCTTTGAGTATTTTAACAACATTCGTTACAGAGCAGTTCATTTCGATTTGCCATTAAAAGCCCGAAGGTAGAAGCAAATAACATCATTACATAGAACATTTTGTAGAATCAAAGCTTTTAAAAGACCTTTGTCCTAAAACAAAATGATCAAACAGCTATTGTCTCCTGCTCAAAAGGAAACATTATTTTAGACTGAACAAGCTCCACTTGTTGTCCTACCCCAATTCTTTCCAACTACCCCACATCAAAACATTACAGCACAATTATGACATGACTCAGGTACCATCTACCCTGTCATCTTCAAAGATATATCTGAGGGACTCCATTATTTAAAATGTCACATTAATGGGCTTGTGTTGTACAGACAAAATCAACAATTCAATCCCTTTTTTTTGTTCAAGTCCTCCAGTCTTTTCTGATGAAAGACTCTACATTGAATAGAACAATTTAGCCCTCCCTGTCTCACTGTAGGGGGTCCAGCTTTGGTTACTCTAGTTGACTGCTGAAACAAAAGGTTGACTTTAGCTACAATCAATCTGTTCTTTCTGAAATTCGAAACACTGCCCCCAGTATTTTGTTGGGTGTATAGGCACAAGTAAGCTCCATTGTCTGGGTATAATGTCCACAGAGGGGTGCCAAAAGTGAGTTGTGAAGCGAGTTGTTTTCTGCTAAAGGCTGAAAGGATGGGTAAAAATGTAATGTTACAGGGGAAATGCAACTTCTAAATCACACTCATCACAGATTATGCGAAATATGAATACTAGCAGGGCTGGACTGGTAATCTGGCATACCGGGCATTTTCCCGGTGGGCCGACGCACTTTGGGTCCGATCAGGGGAGGACTGGCCATCAGGAGAACAGAGGTGTCCGGTGGGTCGGCCGACAGGGCGTGATAAGCATAAATGAGCCACCGCATTATGCAGAACGGACCACAAAACGGCGCCGTGATATGCATATGCGATATGCACCAACTCTCATCAATGCGGGATCCAAACCCGAGTCTCACATGCTGCTGATGCTCTTCCAATCACACCACAAGGGAAGTAAATACATTCGAACTGATACAAATGTCTGGTAGGAGATGGCGCTTGTCAGTAAGTCAGCGTAGTGTGGCCAAACGGGTACTGGAACTCTCAGAAACACTCCAACTTCTGTGTGATCCCATCTTTTACCAGGGTGACATGGACTGTTTTTTTCCCATTTTCCTGACCCAGAGTCTTAGCTCAATCCACAAAGTTGATGCACTTTTTAGCAGCACATATCATGTGATTTTTTTTTTATTGCTGCTCTAGTGATATTAACGCAGAGGAATTGATGTTAATTGTATGACCTTGGCCGACTTCATTCTACCAATTAATTTCCCTTTAACTCAAGAGACCTACAAGGCAAATAATGCATTTTCTATTTCAAGTCATTGTTACTTATATGGCATCACAACACTGAGCAGTTCTAATTTATTAACCACTTTTTGTAGTAGTTTCTTCTGGAATCTCCCTTAAAGTCCCTAAAAACAGCAGTTTCAATTTATGGGTGTGCCATCTATGCCGCTGTGCTCAATTTATGCTTGTTCAGCGTAGAAAATATCTGTGCAATATGCTGGTTGAATCAGTTAGTAAAACTCGGTTCCATTTATTGTTATTTTAAACTTCTGGATGAAATGGGAGTGTTTGAGCTGAATCTGAAGTGTATTGTCTAAAGGGAAGAAAGTAAAGTTGCCACTCCTTGCATTTAATCTTAAATCACATTTATATATCAGTGGCAAAGCTTTAGAAAGAGTACTTACAGTACATATTTACAGATTGGTCTAAAAGTGCTTACAACCTTCACTGACATTATTTTGACCGATACACTCAATACTGTTGCTGCAAATTAAAATATCAAAGTGACTGTACAGTATGTACCCATGATTGGGCAGAGGTCATATGGAAACTAATGGCACAATTTTTAATGGCCTACAATCCAGATGATGATTTATCCTAGTAGACATGTATGTCAAAGGGGCCTGATAAAACAGTGATATATTGCGGCTAGGTGGCATCAGAAGACTGATTGCCTTACCACTGGTTACCTACACCCCCATCTCTTTTGCCCATCCTCCTTTAGCGTGGGAAACTACACTTAGCTACACACTAAAAACATTGACATTGGAGGAGGAAGGTACTAGTTTAAAGGAGTTGGAAGACAGATAGACAGACATATAGAGACATACTGTACATAAATACATACACACATATTTAGTGCAATGGTAAAAACCCAGGCCATGCCAGATTCACAGAGCCCACATATGATGACATACTGACAAAATTAAATGGAAGCATCACCTATCTTTTGCCCCGTTAAAATGAAATGAGAGAGGGGGCACAAGAAGTGAGAGGGTATATTTAGTGGTAGATTATCTCTCCACGTGACCTCTTTAATCTTCTGCACTATAGCACTGGGAGAAACTATCGCAGTGGCCATAAAATGTGTCATAATCACATAGGCTGCTCCATCATTTAACAAAAAATATATTACATATTAAATGATCAGTGCCCTAAGTATCATCCTTTTATTTCCACATAAGGAATGAACAGCCATGTTTACTTCATTAGTAAACAGAATGCTTTCTCAAACCTACAGAAGAGAGTTTGATATGTGGGAGACAAAGCATGGATTATTTTAGTCACAAAAAAATTATATGTATTACAATATTATGCAGTGTTGTTTCTAAAACAAGATAAATCAAATTGATCTTGTTTTAAGGATTTTAGATATTTTTACAGGAAAAAAAATTATTATCAAGAATACGATTTTTGCCCTAATATCAAAGGTCTTACTAGAAAAAAAGAAATTATGATCCAACGTGAATTTTCTTGCAAAAAAAAAATATGATTGTGCCTCGTAACATGTGCATGTAAAATGGCTAGAAATAGCATTTTAGCTTAGCGTAAAGCTGACAATTTACACAAGGTTTATTTCTATTTCTTCTGCTTCAAACTTACTTCTCTGTCTGCTCGTATGAATGTGACACATCATAAGAAAGTGTTTCACTGCTGTTAAATATTAAATGAAACAAATTACAATAAAATGCAAAGCAATCTTTTTAGTAATGAAAATACTTTTTGAATGTAACTATATTCTAATTATCAAAGTTAAATTGTAAATGTAGTGGAATAAAGGTACTTATATTTTGTATTTTAACATGTATTATGTTACTCCCCAACCCTGGATATATATATATATATATATATATATATATATATATATATATATATATATATATATAGACTCTGTAAGAATGCTGAAGGTGTCCTGAGGTATATGGCACAAAGACACTAGCAGCAGATCCTTTAAGTCCTGTAGTTGCAAGGTGTATCCACCGTGGATCTGACTTGTTGGTCCAGCACATCCCATAGATGCTCAACCGGATTGAGATCTGGGGAATTAGGAGCCCAGGGCAACACCTTGAAGTCTTCATCATGTTCCTCAAACCATTCCTGAACAATTTGTGCAGTGTGGCAGGGTGCATTATCCTGCTGAAAGAGGCCACCGCCATCAGGGAATACCATTGCTGTGAAGGAGTGTACCTGGTCTGCAACGATGTTTGCATAGGTGGCATGTGTCAAATTGACATCCACGTGTATGGCCAGATCCAGGGTTTCCCAACAGAACATTGCCTAGACCATCATGCTGCCTCCTCCGGCATGTCATCTTCCCACAGTGCATCCTTGTGCCATAACTTCCCCAGGAAAACAGTGCACACGGACACAGCCTTCCACGTGATGTAAAAGAAAACGGCACTCATCGGACCAGGTGACCTTCTACCAATGCTCCAAGGTTCAGTTCTGACACTCGCATACCCATTTTAGGCGCTTTCGACGGTGGACAGGGGTCATCACAGATACTATGACCATACGCAGCAGGGAGCAATGCACTGTGTGTTGTGACACATTCCTCCTGTAATCATAATTAACATTTATTGGGACTTTTGCCACAGTAGACCTTCTGCCGGTTCGGACCAGACGGGATAGACTTTGTTGCTCTCGCACATCTCGCCTTGGGCTCCCAACACACTGTTGCCGGTTTGTGGTTTGTCCCTCCTCGGATCACTGTCAGTATAGGCTCTCACCACTGCTGACCAGGAGCACACCACAAGCCTTGAAGTTTCAGAGATTCTCTGAACCAATTGTCTGGCCATAACAATTTGTCCCTTGTCAAAGTCACTCAATTTACTACTGCCCATTTCTCCTGCATTCAACACGTTGACTACGAGAACTGATTGTATTCTTACCATCTAATCTATCCAGACCTTGACATGTGGCCTTGAAAGGAGATGATCAACGTTATTTACTTCAACTGTGAGTGTATATATAAATACAGTACTGTGCAAAAGTTTTAGGCAAAAATCATGCATAGTGAGGATGACTTCAAAAATATTGGCATAGTTTTCATTTATTAATTAACGTCATCACATAATTTTCATACACAAAAGTGGGTATTAAGAGAACACTCTTATTTACAAAGATCACTATAATTTGTATTCCTCAAAATCTAATATAAACGTTGCCATGTGACTTGCAGTGAAGGCATAGTTTTGTCTTTTAAAATAGGCCTTTCTTCTCTACAGAATCAGAATTGAATTTGAAAGTGTGTTGTGACGGGCAATGTGACATTCATTAGGCCTATAATTTGCATCACTATGATGCAAGTTATGAATTTGACATGCAAGAAAATGTCCTCTTTTGAATGTAAGGTGTGTTTTGATCCTGATCACAATGGAGTGACACTTTTTGAAGTGAAATTATATTATATGCAGTACACATTTTTTAAGTATGGATTAAGTATTCAGATTTTTTTTAGAGCCCACTGTGTGTATTGTCATTAAATATATATATATATATATATATATATATATATATATATATATATATATATATATATATATATATTAGCCTATTTGTAAGATTAACATACATTTTAATTTTATAGCAAATTTCCATCAAATTGATTGCAAGCTTTAACCAAATTAAATTAATAAACTTTTTATATATTTAATTTAGTTAAAGAATAGGCAATTCAATTTGATAGAAATTTGTTATCAAATTGAAATGCATAAATATTAAAAATAGGCTAAAATATTTTTTTGAGTGCATATGCACTGATAAGAGGTATGCACACAAAACTAATGCATTTACAAATTAAATAATTGTTTCATGTGCATTAATCTCCCTTTATGTGATAAACTTCTGAATCTTTAACATTTACAACTACGAGCAACATAATGAGCCAATAATTACAGGGCCCAAAGAAGTAATGTCAGATTTCGCACTGCATCTTCAAACTAAGACAGCATGCAGAAAAAACAAGTTCTCAAGCATCTGAATCAATTTACACAAGTGCTTTAATGACTGCAGCACTTCACCACTTGTCAACGTTTTACTGCGGTCAAGGCTCTAGTTCGGCTCACGGCACCCTCTGTCACAGCCTGGCATGGAAACCCCACTTGTCCTCAGAGGGGCCAAGACAGTAGAGAGGTAACTGGCAGAAGGGGTAAGGAGAGAGCTGGCAGTTAAAGCCATGAGGTTCTTTAGGGGGAGAAAAGTGCATATCCTGTAAGCAGACCTTGGGTCTTGGCCGGGGTCAGGTGGGCGGAATTTGCTGGTGCAAAAGAGATGTCTACCCAGCCATTACATTCACGGTGAGAGGTCTATGTATACAGCACTGTGGGAAAAGAAGAGTGCTCATGTTTATGAGCATTGACCTACAGACTTGGAAAAACAGAGGCCAAGCCATTCCAGCCATAGGCCACCATTACTGATGCAGGGTCAAAGCCTGCGTGTGGACACATTAGTGATGTGGGTAGAGTGTTCAGAACAGTCAACAACGGTTGACTGATGATCCACAACAAATTTGTCTTTACAGTTGTATGGTATGGTAAATCGTTTTAGAGTTCATGCTGAATAAACTGCCCTTTGACTAACTAATTCTCTATGGTCTGTAGCCTCTCATTCACTCCAGAGCAAAAGGGAGTGTGAGAGGTAAATTAAGACTATGTGACAAAAAAATCAAGAATTGGTTGCATTTGATTTAATAAATCCCAACATGATAAACGTGTTGGAAATATCACATATATAGTGATTCATTTTGTATAAGAGACAGTATGCACAAACACACCTAGGTATACAGGATTGCATGACAGGGCGGAAAGTGAAAAGTGAGTGAGCCTGTTTTATTTCCTGACAAGGGTTAATTGTGTCATAAATTCAGCCTGAGGGTAGGCATGACTTGTATTCACACCTCCATCTGCAACACAGACTCACACAGCAGCACAACTAATCTAGACAGGACACTATTAATACTGCCATCGGCAGTCACCAGGTTGACAAATAGCTAAACTACTAAGGTAAACTACTTAGCTGTTTGAAGACAACATGGTGTATCTGAAGGAATATTGTTGTGGTAGTTTGCTGGGTTATGTTAGAACAAGGTTAGACAAAGAAATCTGCAAGTCATTGTCTATTTAATAGAAAATGTTTATTTTCTCTGAAAACCAAAAGACAAAATTAACCCTTTTTTTTTCGTTTTCAAGACAGTTTTCCCTAAAAATTCTCATTACTTTAATGTGAAAAAAATCTTAATCCCATTCCTGTAAAACACTTATGAAAACTTATTTATACTTACTGAGCTCTTTATTAGGAACACACCTACTTATGAATGCGATTATCTAATCAGCTAATTGTGTGGCAGCAGTAAAATGCATAAAATCATGCATATATGGGTCAGAAGCTTCACATCAACCATCAGAATCGGGAAGAAAATGTGGCATGATTGTTGGTGCCAGATGGGCTGGTTTGAGTATTTCTGCAACTGCTGATCTCCTGCAATTTTCACACACAACAGTCTCTAGAATTTACTCAGAATGGTGGCAAAAAAAAATAAAACATCCAGCGAGTGGCAGTTCTGTGGATGGAAAGGCCTTGTTGATGAGAGAGGTCAACGGAGAATGGCAGGACTGGTTCGAGCTGACAGAAACTCAAATAACCACGCTGTACAATTGTAGTGAGCTGAATAGCACCTCAGAATGCACACATAAAACCTTGAGGCGAATGGTATACAACAGCAGAAGACCAGGTAGGGAACTTTGTTAAAACCATAGTGTTCCTAGTAAAGTTCTCCGTGAGTGTTTATATATATATATATATATATAAAATCTGCATGAAAGTCTCATTCTCATTCCTGTAATGTTTAGAAGTATAATTATGTTTTTAGGTTAAGGGGTTATACATAATGGCTGTTCTTTGTTGTACCACCTGTAAGAAATAAATAAAAAACATATACTTTATTATATTTTTAAAAGAATCTAATGGGGATCCCATTGTAATTCCCATTATTCATGAAGTTTTCATTTTTTCATATTCATTTTTTAATAAAACATTTTTTTTTCAGTATACCGCAAATCCAACCATAATGTATACTTACAACTTTTCTTTACAATTTAAAAAATCATTATTTGTTTCAGATTGCACTAATTGGCGAAACATGACCCTGATATTTCTTGACAGTTTTTGCAAGATTGACCCCAAAGCCTACAAACCAAAGAGATACAATATATGAAGCACTCCTGATCAAACCTAATTACAGTTACATGTTACTATATGCTACCATATGGCTGATGGGGTGTACATATGAGGTTTACTGTGACCTCAGTATGAGGGTCACTGCCTTTAGTGTAGGTAATGGGGACTGTGTACACACAGGGTGAAGGGGCATCTAGCTTCAGCCATCAGTCTTGTTTCAGGCCTGGTGAGAGAAGAGGGCAGTTCTCAGGCCCTTGTGTGTACGTTGGAGGGTAATAACTCAGAAGCTCCCTCTGAACTTCCTCTTTCGTACCTGGCTTTTACAATCCCTGTAGGCTGGATTACAGCTGCTCAGGCAGTGTGGTGTGAAGCGAGGGATCGTGAGAGTGGAGAAACAAGAGGAGAGAAAGGACAGCAGGAGAGCTGAGGGTGACAAGTTGTGAAAAATATCGTAGTGTCAATTTAAATAGTGAACAGGAACAAGACGAAGCCTACAATATTGTGATTTAAGGCACAAAAATTACAAGTTACAAAACAAGTCATTATGTGTGAAAACTGCACTAGACTGATACTATAAGATTTATCATGGTTAATGTGTCACCACAACAAAAGAGAAGGGTTTGTAAAACAAATAAATAATGATGCAAATACATGTTATACATCAACATTTAGCATTTATCAATAAAAACAAACAATCACCTCAATCCGGGTGGCGGAGGACAAGTCTCAGTTGCCTCCGCTTCTAGATAGTCAATCCGCATTTATCTCATGGCTCGCTGTGCATGACACGCAGACTAACAGCATGGGACCTGCTACTCTTCGCGATCCATGCACAACTAACCACACACCCCATTGACTTGCCACGCACCCCATTGAGAGTGAGAACCCCCTAATCGCAACCATGAGAAGGTTACCCCATGTGACTCTACCCTCCCTTGCAACTGGGCCAATTTGGTTGCTTAGGAGTCCTGGCTGGAGCCTCTCAGCACACTCAAGTGGTGGTCGTCAGCCTCAAAACTCTCTGAGCTACCCAAGCAACAAACTAGATTTCTTAAATTTTTTGACAGAAATATCAGTGGTGTTTTCTTATGAAAAAGTTGTTACCATAATGATAGGGTGTTGTGGGTGGTTGCCAGGGTGCTGCTATGCAGTTACCAGGGTGTTCTGGCAAAAGAGCCCTCCTCCAAGATATTCTGATCCCTTCTTGAACCTTAGTTTACTCTATGGCATTTATTTCGCCTATTTATCATCCACCAGGCTAAGATTTAATATCTGATCACCTAGAAAAGTAAAGCTAACCTTTCCTAAATAAGCCACACAATACAGTACAACAGTGCCTGCTCAAATTTTTAGCCATCTTATATTATTTATATACTTATAATCAACAACCTAAAATCAATCAATTATTATACTATAATAATGTTGTGATTCTGCTCGGAGCTGGTTGGTTTGGTTCATGGCTCTTTTCAACTTCATCAACTCTTTTATGAAGGATTTTCTAAAAAGTATATGGAAGAAATGAATGGAGAAAATACTTCCGGAACCTAGACGGCCGAAAATAATGGGCGGGCAATGTTGCGCTCTATTGTAGTTGCAGAAAATGATTTAGGTTTAATGCCATTTTTAAGCCATGTTGCTCATTACAGTTGTCAGTTGAGGGTGCTATTTTACTGCTGTTGTTTTTGAAAGAGGGAATTTTGAGATTGTGGGAATTCTTGAATAGCTAAAATCATTTACAGTACCTTTTTTTCCTCCCAATTTCTTGCCAAATTGTGAATGCCCAATTACCACTACTCAGTAAGTACTTGTGGTGGCATTGTGACTAACCTTAATCCAGGTAGCAGAGAATGAATCTAAGTTGACTTCGCATCTGAGACCGTCAATTTGCGCATTTTATCACGTGGCTTGTTGAGTGCATTATTGTGGAGACATTGCACGTGTGGAGACATAACGCTATTCTCCATGGCATCCACGCACAACCTACCACATGCCTCACAGAGAGCGAGAACCACATATTATAGTGACCACAAGGAGGTTACCCCCCACGTGACTCTAATTTGGTTGCTTGGGAGACCTGGCTGGAGTCACTCAGAACACCTTGGATTCAAACTCATTACTCCAGGGTTGGTAGTCAGCGTCTTTACTTGTTGAGCTACCCAGGCACCTCTTATAGCACCTTTAAGTAGTTTTAGAGTGTAGGCAAACTGACTCGATTTGATCATTCACAGTGCATCATGGAAGTGGGCCATCGCTGCAGGCCTTTTTAGCCACAGTTTGTCTGCAGCGATTTGATGATCAGATTTGTTTCTCTTAAGGATCATGGGTGGTGTAGTTCTTCACCAGGAATTCCACAGTTAAACACACAATTTCTTAAAAATTAAGTTGAAATAACGTGGACTGATGGTTTCAGTGGAAGCATACAGTATACCATCGATTAACAACCCTGGAACTCACAATAGGCAATTCTTTAAAGGTTTACAATTTATAATTTATGATCAATTCCCTTTTGGAAACAATGAATGGGATTTCTACTTCCAGAACCAGACTGTTGCCTAATAACTATACTTCCTATTGCAGGCAAAATTATTCTGAAAGCTTCTCACACTGTTTGAAGGAGATACCATATAGTAACTTATAGTAGTAACTATAACTGCAGCAACTATGATATTTCTGAAAACAGGCATTTTGTTAGCAAGGGACAGTCATTAAAAAATTCAGTCCATAAAAAACTGACAAATTCCCCAGTAATAATACTAATTGGTTTAAGTAAATACCTATGCGTTTTACTTCTCTCAAGATTTACTTTTTCTTTTTGTCTTTTCTCTGCCACATACGTCACAATTATTAAGTGTCACTTGCGAGTGCCTATCACCAACCTTGCCTCCAAACAGCCTGGGGGCTCATGACAGTGTGTATGTGTGTGAATAATCAGTTTATTGTGTGTTTAGTACATGTTCAGTATCCCCGACCCCTGATCACACCAAGTATTTTAATCCAATCAGCTTCGTTTTCACATGACTGTCATGCACTCCTGCTGCCGTGGCAACAGAAAAGAGAGAGAATGGAAAGTAGTAGAAAGAGAGCAAAATAGTAAGTGCCAGAATGTTCCCTCCACCTCCTCTGCCCTTATAATATTTCTTTCCAACACTTCTCCCGGTCTTCTTGTCTGAAATGTGACATATACTGAACCTCATCTTGTAGATGAAGCCTTGTTCCTGTCCTGCCCTGCTGCTGAGATATCTGCATCACTAAAGCAAACTTCAAGCAACATTAAAGAACAACTGTAGGCAAACATTTCCCCTCTCGCATAGTTTCACATGGTGTGAGATAAGGGTCTTCTGCAAAGGTTGCGAGAGAGATAGAAAACGTCTCCAGTTACACATGAAACCTTGGTTCCCTGAGATGAAAGGAACGAGACGAACGGTTAAACACATTTTGTGAATTCCTTCTACGACAACCTGGTTGAAGCCCTTGTATCATAATGGCAATCTTATGATTGGCAATGGTGTTTGAGCCCCGCCCTTTTAGGTGTGCATTTACCCTATATAAGCGGGCGCTCAATCACCATTTCTTCAGAATTTTCTGACTGAAGGATAAGAATGATTCACTTGTACCTCAAAACTCTGAGAACCTTCAACTCAGGGAACCAAGGTATCATTTGTAACCAGAGATGTTCCCTATCGATTCAGTTAATTCAATATTGCAGTGAAACGCTTTTGGGGAGTCCCATCACGCCACAATACATAACGTAATACCCTAAGATGCACCAGGGTATAAACACTTAGAAGAATATGTATATGAGTCACGGGCCATTCGGGCGGTGACTTAATATAATATGTATTCAAGTGTGTATGAAATGAATAACCCCACATGGTGAAAATCAGATGGGAAGTTAATCTTAATCTGAGGATTTATATGAGTCATATAAAACACACAGTATAATTTAACCCCTTCATAACCAGAGGTAGGGAGGGAGGGTTTATTCTTATTGGAAAGCTTGTGACTTCTAGAGGGACTAAATTGAATAGCAGCATACACAGGCAGTTGCATAAAATTATAACAGGTAGCCCACCCATAATAAGGAGCTCGGGCTCACCCCCTGGGTGTTGGAATAGTAAACTCTCTAGACAGAGAGGACCCATGAAGTGATGGATGGCATGTCTAGATTATAAACCTCACAAATGTGTTCTGCGAAGACCATCCTGCGGCAAAGCATATATCATCTGTTCATGCCCATGAAGAGACCATGCCTCTAGATGAATGTGCTTTTATGCCAATAGGGCATCTCACGCCCTGCGATTCATATGCGAGGCCGATCAAATCAACGATCCTGTGTGAGAGCCTTTACTTGGAAATGGACATGCCTTTTGTGCGTCCTCCATAACAAACAAAGAGCTGATCTGACAGTCTAAACTGGCGGGTGTGTTCCACATACGTGTGCAATCCCTGCATATGGCATATTAAATGCACTAACTGCTCCTCATCCGAATTAGACGTTAGGGAAGATAAATCTTGTAGATGGACTATCTGTGCCCTAACGGGCATGGAAAGCACCTTGAACACATAGCCTATTCTGGGTTGATGGTGGCTTTTGCAAGCCCGGGTGCAAATTCCAGACATAAAAACGATAATGCCTGTACAGTACTCTGCAAAAGTTTTAGGCACTGGTGAAAAATGTTGCACAGTAAGAATGTCTTCAAAATAGTTTTAATTTATCAATTAATGTCATGCAAAGTCCAGTAAGCATATAAAAAGCTAAATCAATATTTGATGTGACCACCTTTGCCTTCAAAACAGCACCAATTCTCATAGGTACTCCAGGACACAGTTTTTCTTGGTTGTTGGCAGACAGGATGTTTCTTTGCTGTGGTCTTTGCTGTGTGAAGAGCACCAATCCACAAATACACGTCATTTTAGCGCATAGAGGCATTTCTAGCCTGCAAAATGGTGTTCATTACAGACTGAGCCAGTTCAGGCTTATTCACTTTGCTCCATTCAGGGGCCATATGTGTAGGTTCCACAGCTCTGGCTGGGGATGCTAAATTGTGCCCTGTGACTGAAAAGACGCAGAGAAACTAGATGAACACTAGATGGGGCAGGTGAATTCTTCCCTGCAGGTGCTGAGAGTCAGGCAAAGAATGTCCTGATGTGTCTGCAGGAAAATCCCATGATGATTGTCAAAGTCCAGATGAGACAATGTTGGTCTTGAAGGAAGCAAATTCAGAAGAAACGGTGACTGAGCACCCGCTTATATATGGTAAATGTGCACCTACAAGGGCTCAAACACCATTGCCAATCATAAGATTGGCGTTATGATAAAAGGGATTCAACTAGATCGTGTTTCACAGCAATATCGAGTGAACTGAATCAACAGGGAATCAGACAAATCTCCTTTGCAGGTCAAAGTGGCACTGAGCATTTCTATCTTAAAGGGAGGAGTTTCTATTTGAAAGCAACCAACTTTCCAATTAACATTTTATATTGATTAAAAAATACACAATAGAGAAAAACACAACACATACACATCAAATTCTTTTCATTTAACCCCCACTAATATCCCTCCCCAATCACCAACCCCACCCTAACCCCCAACAAACACCCCTGTGGTCACATAAAATAATACATACACACACAAAACGAAAACAAAAAAAGAAAATATAATAAACACACATAATTAAACTAAACATATCTCTCCCCATCCCCTCCTTTAGAGTCTCCCCAAAATGCTAAATAATTACCCCATTTCCTAACAAGTCTCCAAACCCCAGCCTTCTACTTGCCACCTCCTTTAAAGCTGCCACCATCTCCATCCCCGCACTCCGGAAATGATGGCGCTCCTTCTGACTTCCACCTCCTTAAAATAATATGTCTGCCAATCATGATTTTTTATATGTTTATCCCCAAATTTATGACTGCCCCATCACCCAAAATACAGAGTCTGGGGCAAAGTAAAATTTTATTGCCCAAAACGTCACATATACAACTCTGAACCTTCAAACTAAATTCTTGGATCTTAACCCACCCCCAAAAAACATGGGTTGTGTCTCCATCTTCTGATTGGCATCGCCAGCAGGTGGGTGTGTCTTTAAGACCAAGCCTATACAATCAAGACAGGATCCAATAGAATCTATGTAATCCTTGCATCTCTAGATGCAGACTTGACATTTTTTAGAATCCTAGCCCACACTCCCTCCACCAATGCCAAAATTAAATCTTTCTCCCATAATCTCTGGAGAGAAGTTGAAGCTCTGTCCCCAGACTCTGAATTAGCAGGGAGTAATAAACACTGATGCCTCATGACCTTTTCCTAAAGCAGTAATCACCTCTCTCAGAGTATCTGCTACTCCCAAAAACAATACAGAGCAGGTGGCTCTGCTGTAAATACCTATAGAACTGAGATCTGGGAATCCCAAAACACTCCACTCTCATAAAGGGCACCGAGTGTAGTAACCCCCCTCACAATCCAATCTGACAAGCAGAAAGGGGACTTATTAATACATAATTTAGGGTTAAGCTATATAATTTAGGCAACATTTAAATAAATGTCTGAATTAAACATAATTGTCCATACCGAGTGCAAATGTGAGATAACGGATTGTAACTTCACCTCTCTGATTAGTTTGATAGAAAGGCTTTGCAATAGCAAAATAGGCGGAAACACCTGTTCAATACAAAACCATGGAGGGGCTCTTTCAGGTGGAAGCGACCAATGAGCCAAATGTCTGAGACTGAATGCATAATAATAAAACAAAATCTTGGGTTGGCCTAGCCCACCTTTGTCAGTCAGTCTATGTAACTTATTAAAATGTAATCTAGGACGCTTACCATTCCAAATGAAGGACTTGGCTATGCTATCAAATGGCTTGAAATAAGAGCAGGGGACATCTACATGGAGAGATTGTAACAGGTAGTTACATTTTGGAATACAAGTCATTTTAATAACATTAGCCTTCCCAATCATAGATAAATGTAATGAAGCCCACCTGCCAACATCACTTGAAAACCTTTTTATTAAGAGGTCAAAATTAACTAACTAAATCAGACAAAATTGCTGAGAATGAAAATCCCAAATTCTTAATGGCCTGTTTGGGACACTGGAAGGCACCCAGCTGGAAAGCCGTTACTGGGCAGTATGCTGTCAGAGACAAAGCTTCAGATTTAGACCAATTGACTCTGTATCTAGAGTACTTACAAAAGGAATTAATAATTCTATGGAGGCAAGGCATAGATCTAATGGGGTCAGAGACGAATAATAATATATAATCTGCGTAAAGCAAAAGCTTATGCGCCATACCTCCTGCCACCATCCCTGGAAAATCATCTTCCCTTCTTATCACGGCTGCCAATGGTTCCAGGGCAAGACAGAACAATAATGGGTAATCCTGTATATTTCCAAAATCTTAAAAAGATAATCTCATTCTATCATATCAAACACCTTTTAAGCGTCAATTGAGACTCGCCATTGACCACATAATATTGATGAAATGCTTAATGTTATCAGAAGAGCTGCAGCCCCGAATAAACCCCACATGATCTAAATGTATAAGAAATCATATGTCATAACTTAATCGGTTAGCCAAAATTTATGACAATATTTTTACGTCTAGCTGGATCAGTGAAATTGGACAGTAACTCTTACACTCGCTTGGATCTTTGTCCTTTTTACGAATCAGAATGTTTGGCGGAAGCTTTCCATTTTTTAATGATTCCGTATAAACATCTATCTAAAGTGGAGCCAATTCTGTAGCATAAGATCTAAAAAAGAATATTTATTTTATATATTTGTTTATACAGGTCCTTCTCAAAAAATTAGCATATTGTGATAAAGTTCATTATTTTCCATAATGTAATGATAAAAATTAAACTTTCATATATTTTAGATTCATTGCACACCAACTGAAATATTTCAGGTCTTTTATTGTTTTAATACTGATGATTTTGTCATACAGCTCATGAAAACCCAAAATTCCCAAAAATCTCAAAAAATTAGCATATCATGAAAAGGGTCTCTAAACGAGCTATTAACCTAATCATCTGAATCAACTAATTAACTCTAAACACCTGCAAAAGATTCCTGAGGCTTTTAAAAACTCCCAGCCTGTTTCATTACTCAAAACCGCAATCATGGGTAAGACTGCCGACCTGACTGCTGTCCAGAAGGCCATCATTGACACCCTCAAGCAAGAGGGTAAGACACAGAAAGAAATTTCTGAACAAATAGGCTGTTCCCAGAGTGCTGTATCAAGGCACCTCAGTGGGAAGTCTGTGGGAAGGAAAAAGTGTGGCAAAAAACGCTGCACAACGACAAGAGGTGACCGGACCCTGAGGAAGATTGTGGAGAAGGACTGATTCCAGACCTTGGATGACCTGCGGAAGCAGTGGACTGAGTCTGGAGTAGAAACATCCAGAGCCACCGTGCACAGGCGTGTGCAGGAAATGGGCTACAGGTGCCGCATTCCCCAGGTCAAGCCACTTTTGAACCAGAAACAGCGGCAGAAGCGCCTGACCTGGGCTACAGAGAAGCAGCACTGGACTGTTGCTCAGTGGTCCAAAGTACTTTTTTCGGATGAAAGCAAATTTTGCATGTCATTCGGAAATCAAGGTGCCAGAGTCTGGAGGAAGACTGGGGAGAAGGAAATGCCAAAATGCCTGAAGTCCAGTGTCAAGTACCCACAGTCAGTGATGGTCTGGGGTGCCATGTCAGCTGCTGGTGTTGGTCCACTGTGTTTTATCAAGGGCAGGGTCAATGCAGCTAGCTATCAGGAGATTTTGGAGCACTTCATGCTTCCATCTGCTGAAAAGCTTTATGGAGATGAAGATTTCATTTTTCAGCACGACCTGGCACCTGCTCACAGTGTCAAAACCACTGGTAAATGGTTTACTGACCATGGTATTACTGTGCTCAATTGGCCTGCCAACTCTCCTGACCTGAACCCCATAGAGAATCTGTGGGATATTGTGAAGAGAAAGTTGAGAGACGCAAGACCCAACACTCTGGATGAGCTTAAGGCCGCTATCGAAGCATCCTGGGCCTCCATAACACCTCAGCAGTGCCACAGGCTGATTGCCTCCATGCCACGCCGCATTGAAGCAGTCATTTCTGCAAACGGATTCCCGACCAAGTATTGAGTGCATAACTGAACATAATTATTTGAAGGTTGACTTTTTTTGTATTAAAAACACTTCTTTTATTGGTCGGATGAAATATGCTAATTTTTTGAGATAGGAATTTTGGGTTTTCATGAGCTGTATGCCAAAATCATCAGTATTAAAACAATAAAAGACCTGAAATATTTCAGTTGGTGTGCAATGAATCTAAAATATATGAAAGTTTAATTTTTATCATTACATTATGGAAAATAATGAACTTTATCACAATATGCTAATTTTTTGAGAAGGACCTGTATATGTGTGTATATTTGTAGCAAAATGCATGGCACAGACTTCACCAAGTTTCTTATCTGTTCTGCCAAAAAGTCCAGCAAAGTTCAAGGCCTGGCAGTGTTTATCAACTGGTCTGCCTCAGCAATCTCCCACTTCCCCCTCTGCAACAAAAAACCATGGGGTGAAGAGTTGAGTCTAAGCAATGTGGTTGGTGATGCATGCTATCGCGGCAACTTCTCTTTTCGGCTGTACCCACTTCCTGCACGGAACGGGGTAAAAACGTCAGCATTTCGTTCTCTGCAAAAATGATAAGCGACTTTTCTTGCATCCATTCTCTAAAATCAGCTCTCTCTTCCAGTTTCCGTTCAAATGAATAAAATTGGCCTATTACAGAAAACAACTGCCGTCTGGGCAAAAAAGAAAGAAAGAAGAAGAAAAAAAGGTTTCTGATTCTGAAAGGCTGAAGGAGTTTTAAAACCAAAGTAAGGCGCCCCCTTGTGGATATGCACGGAAAGGCGTGAGTGACCTAGACAAAATAAAGTTAATAAAAAAATAACGTTTTCACGTTTTCTTAAAGAGCACCTATTATGTTTTTTAAACGTGCCTAATTTTTTTTAAAGGTCTAATACAATAGATTTACATGAATTTAAGGTCAAAAACACTTTAATTTGCTCATAATTTAAATTGCAGCGTTACCTTTTTTCCCAGTGCCAAAAACGACTCGTTCAATGATCCGTTCTGAAGGATTCATTCTAAACTCCTCCTCTCAGAGAGCCTACGCTGCTCTGATTGGTCAGATGTCCTAGTCTGTTGTGATTGGTCTACCGCTTAGTGTAGTGCTTGAGGGCGGGTCAAAGCTGTTCGCGAGCAGCCAATGAAGACCATAGGCGGGTTTTTGTTACCAAGGTTAGTACAGGAAGTAAGTCTGGAATTACTAACTGACTCGTTTCAGGTGTTCAGAATCGGTTCTTTCTTTTGGGAGTCAATAACTCCATTTATAGTGCATTTGACTTTTTACATTCACAAACAGCTATAGAACACACTACATGAAAGGTAATATTAAAAAAAAAACATAATAGGTGCTCTTTAAAGGAATATTCTGGGCACAATACAAGTTAAGCTCAATTGACAGCATACTATGGGATCAAAATCCTGTCAAAAGTATTGCGGTCATGGATCCAAAAATAATAAGCGTGAATCTAAATAATAAGCATGAATCAAAAAATAAGCACAAAAATAAATAAAAAGCGCAGATCAAAATAATGCACGCAGATCAAAAAAATCAAAAATATATAAACATTTAAAATATGCTGCAAAAAACAAAGCAAAGGTTATATTACTGTTTTTTGTGCTCTCTGCCAATTTTGCTCTTATTTTTTTTTTGTATGCTTAAGCTGTGTTTTTATTTGCTTTTGTTTCCAAGTTCATTATTGGATCAATTATGCATTGATCCAAGATGCCGGCACGGTAGCACGCAGCGGCCGCTCCGCATCAAAAATGGTGCTATTTTTGTTAGTTAGCCCGACTTTTACGGCACATGGACATTGGAGCAACCGGTGTTCATGTTTACTATCGCCAGACACTACTAAAATATAAGATTCATGCAACAACCAAGCTGCATGATGATCTGCAGGAGAAGCTATGCGACCTCGGCTTGCTGCGGAGACCAGGCCTGGTCAGGCCAGTCCTCAGCGTCGTCTGATGCCGGTGATCGGGGGAGAGGACGTCGTAAGTGGTGTGCGAGGAAGCGGAAGTGCGGCAAGAGGGCGGGGGTCCATGCTAAGCTAAAAACAAACTCTAGCCGGCCGGCTCTCCTGTCTATCCTGCTCTAAAATGTTTGCTCCCTGGACAATAAACTGGACTACATCTAACTCCAACAGGCTACACAGCGTGAGTTTAGAGACTGCTGCATCTTTGTTTTCACGGAGACGTGGCTCAGCGACAGAGTTCTGGACAAGGCCATTCAGCTAGACAGGCTCGCCTCGTTTCGTGCCAACAGAAATGCAGCAATGTGCGGTAAGACTCATGGTGGTGGCTTGTGTGTTTACATCAACACAGAATGGTGCAAGAACTCTGTGCTAGTCTCTAGATAATGTTCATGTTCACAATACAATAGAAATGCTTACATATAATTTGACTTTTTTTTTTTTAACATAAAAAAAATCGAAAAGGTGTGCATTATTGCTGACACCTACATGCACCTACATGCACACTTTGGAGTTAGCTCCAAATCATTTGCTTCAAATGTTATTGAAGTTGTATACTCTATGTTATGGAAATGTTTGTAAATGTTTTAGATATGTATGCTCCAATGTTGCCTGTATCTTTAGAGATGGTCCCTAAATTTGTGACTATTTGTGAATAAAGAATGTCCAACTTCAAACCAACTTTATTGCATTATTTATTTACGTTGGAACGTTTGGTCACTTGTTTCTGATTTCGCTGCAGTATCATGGAAAAAGAGACTACATGTAGCCGTGTCACAATGCCAATGTAGAAATAGAACATAACGGCACATTCAGCAACATGGAAAAGCAGATCAAGTTGGGTTCTGACCTTGCAACTACATTGGTACAGCTAGTAAAACCATGTATTAAACATCCACACCAACCCAGCCTTGTTTTTTTTTTTTTAGATATGCAACCAATAACCTACAAACAAGAAAGTCTTAAATAATGCCTAAATTGAGCTGACTCGATACATATGTTAATGGACTATGATAATGGCCTACTCAGACAACACCTTGTTTCCTAGAGCTGGCAGAAAATACTCAAAACAGACACAAGCAGCAAATCTATATCAACCACACATAATATAGTTATATTCAGTTACCTGTGATTGTCCAGGATTTGCCAACTGATGGTTATCCAGCTTTATCTACCATCGTGCGATTGAGCAGCAGAATAGCATTGGAGTGACGTCCCCTCCCCACTTCGAATGATTGGCTAGAGGAGGAGCTGTCAATCAAGAACTAGTGGGCCAATGGGTATGCAAAACACCCCCTGATTTACATGAAACTACTCAAAAGTTTTGGAAAACAAAGCGCAGAACTTGGAAACAAAAGCAAAGAAAAACTCAGCGTAAGCGTACAAAAAATGAAGATATGAACAAAATGGTTAGAGAGCACAAAAAACAGTAATATACCCAAGGAAAAAAATTATTTTGTTTGCAATTCTGATGACATTGCTTTAATTTGTCTTTTTTTTTACTTTTATGCAGCATATTTCAAATGTGTTTATTTTTGATTCATGCTTGTTATTTTTTCATTTTGATCTGCGCAAATTATTTTAACCTGTGCACTGTAAAAAAATTCCTGTAGAAATTACAGCAAATTACTGGCAGCTGTTTGCCAGTAACTTACTGTAAATTAAACTTACAGTAAAAATACTGTATTCATATTTACAGTACCATTTAACTTGCTGTAAATTTATTTACAGTATAGAGTATTGTTTACTGTAAAACACAACGTTATGGTATTTTCTCCACAGCAAATACAAATATATTACTTTACACTGTGAAATTTACTGTAATTTGTTGTACACTTTTACTATTTATTATAAAACTGTACAAATTATTGTATTTCAACAGGTCTCAGTAGTAAAAACTAGTAAAACTATAAAAAGAAACAAAGACAACTGTTTAACTTTTTTTTATTTAATTGTTCAATTGTAATACATGAAATAACATTTTAATATTCTGGCAGATTGTACTACAGATCAGTTTTCCAAAAACTTGCAGTAACATTTATACATAAAAGTTTCATATAAAGAGCATTTTAAAACAATTCATTAACAGATTCAGTCATAAGAACAATCTTAAAAATGTACAAATTCAGAAAACTCCTGTGTAGTGTATTTGCTCTTAGTAGCTTAATAGTTTTGCCAGCTGAAATCCAGAAACTCTTTAATGAAGGAGGATACATGAGGGTTCAGGCCAGTTCTTCCTTTGCACTATCTTCCCACTTCTTTTGCTGACCTGGAACTTTGAGGAGCACTTGCTGTTGTCAGGGTTAATCCTCACAATGAACCTTAACATAACAGAAAAAAATTGTTAGATCATTTGATGTGTAAAAATGTTTTAAACATTAGTTAAGACAAAAATTTAACACATGTGTGCTCCAAATACTCACAACACAACACTCGTCGCTTATTTGGTTCCTCTGAAAACATTTCCATTGTGTTCTGTGCCATTTGCAGCGCGTTTCTGTATTTGGTTGTGTTGTGAGTATTTGGAGCACACGTGTGTTGTAAAATAGATGAAAATGTTTTCTTAATTTGCAGATGTTTTTTCTATTTGCATGTTTTCTTAAAGGGATAGTTCACCCAAAAATGAAAATTCTGTCAGTATTTACTCACCCTCATGTTGTTCCAACCTCGTAAGGCCTTCGTTCATCTTCGGAACACGAATTAAGATATTTTTGATGAAATCTGAGAGCTGGATCACTCCTCCATAGGCTTCTTAAGGGATCGAAACTGGCCGGCCCAGAAAAGTTATTAAAGATATCGTTAAAATAGTCCAAGTGACTACAGTGGCTCAATCTTAAGTTTATCAAGCGACGAGAATACTTTTTGTGTGCAAAAAACAATTAAAATAACAACTTTATTCAACTATTCATTTTCTTCTGTGTGGGCCTCGAGTCAGTTCACGAGAGCAACACGACGCATGCGCGAGAACTGAGATGATGACGCAGACGGGTCTCGATGTGGTGTTTAAAATGGTTCTAAAGTGTGCATTTCCTGGATGTGCGAATCGTGAGAAACCAACGAGAAAACGTAAGTGCCTTACCAATGCCACAAAATGAATGGCTTACATTTCACACTTTCCCATCAAATTATCGTGAGCATCATCCTCTCAGTTCTGGCGCATGCGTCGTGTTGCTCTCGTGAACTCACGTCAGAGGCACAGAAGAAAATGAATAGTTGAATAAAGTTTTTTTTGCGCACAAAAAGTATTCTCGTCACTTGATAAAATTAAGTTTGAGCCACTGTAGTCACTTGGACTAATATAAACATTGTCTTTACTAACTTTTCTGGGCCGGCAGAATGAAATTACATAGAAGCCTATGAAGGAGTGAGACAGCTCTCAGATTTCATCAAAAATATCTTCAATTGTGTTCCGAAGATGAACGAAGATCTTACGGGTTTGGAACAACATGAGGGTGAGTAATCACTGACAGAATTTTCATTTTTAGGTGAACTATCCCTTTAAGTTGGGCTTACCCTTCGGTGGAACACAAAAGAATGTTGGTGATCCAACACTTTCTGTTCCTGTTGACTTCCATTATACGGACACAAAAAAACAATGGAAGTCAACAGGAAACAAAAGTGTTGGGTCACCAACATTCTTCAAAATATCTTATTTTGTGTTCTGCTGAATAAGTAAGTTATGACAGAACTTGGGTGGATGATCCCTTTAATGTTTACCTAATATCATGGCATATTGCAAGATGTACTTACCTCTGAATGAACTCCAAAGTAGTGGCTGCTTCCACTTGGTACTCGATGTTTAGCACATAATAGCAACCGAATAGAACAGCAAACGCAGAGGACAAATCTGGTAGGTCAGTCTCAGGAAAGAGGACTTTGCCTTCAATTGACAGCATCCATTTTTTGCTGTGTAGAACTGAATCCCCTAAAAAATAATAATAGTAATTAATTAATTTATAGTGTTTAACTTTGCAAAAACATTTAACATTTGGTTTTGGTGTCAGTGACAATATGTAGATGGAGCTTTTCGCATTAGTTTAAAAGGATAGTTTACCCAAAAATGACAAACATCATTTAGTCACCCTTGTTATTCAAAACTTATTTGAGGTAATGTTAAAGTGTTAGTTCACCCAAAAATGAAAATTCTGTCATTAATTACTCACCCTCATGTCGTTGCAAACCCATAAGACCTTTGTTCATTTTCAGAACACAAATTAAGTTATTTTTGATGAAATCCGAGAGCTTTCTGTCCCCTCCATAGACAGCTACGTCATTGCAACTTTCAAGGTCCAGAAAAAAAAAAAACCTGAAGTTCGCCGTGTTTTTATGTCCTTTGGCATGATTAATAAATGTGTATAATGTCTCCACAGAGACGCCACAGTGTTTGCACACGAACATTTCGGGTTTTACTCTAGCATATGCATGACATGCATGTGGGGTAATCAGTTTAAATGACTGTCTGAACGACAAGCGATTAAAAAACAAGCGGGAAAAAACGACTGACTTTAAATTCACATGAACACTCACCTGCTCCTGACGTGGTCAAACCCAAGGCAGAGACCCGTTAATGTCCATATTTTGACGGCGAAACGTTCAGAAAAGGGGAAGAAAGGGAAGAAATATGAATATTTGCACAGAGTGTTAGCACAACTCTCTCTAGTAACGTTAAGCTCTCTCCACAGCATAAAGTGTGAGGTGACCGCGCGCCGTTAAGGGGCAGCGTTTATTTTTCTTTTCTTTTTTTAGTTAAACCAAAAATATAAAATATAAAGTAAAAGCAGGAATATTTGAACACACCTTTGTATCTGACTGATTCTTCTTGCATCTGTGTCTTCGTTTTCTTCTTTCTCCAAGCAGAAATACAAGCTTGTCTATGATTGGTCAGGTTTCGCGCTCTTTTTTTTTTTACTGTATTTTGCTTTACAGTAAATTAAAAATACTGTATTTTAGTGGCGCCAAGGGGATATTTCCCACAATGCAACTTTAAAATACAGTAACATGCTGTATAACTGTATTACAGTAAAATACAGTTCATTTTACAGTTAAATACTGTGTAATTTACAGAAATTTCTAACAGTGTGCTTATTATGTAATTTTTTTCACGAATAATTTTTTGATTCACGCTTCTTATTTTGTTAATATTTTTGGATCTGTGACCGCAATACTTTTGACAGGATTTTGATCCCATAGACAGCACTTGTGGAATAATTAATGTTGATTACCACAAAAATGTATTTTGACTGTTACAGTGAAGCACATACAAACATTAGTAAAGTATTGTTTCAGAAGAATAGACACAAGACATAAACAACAAGCATGTTAGCATGATTTTAGTGTCATAAAATCAATTACTTTTCTGTGTAAAGTTATATCCAGTTTTACAACACAGAACCACTGTGTGCTGAATAAACTGTTTTTTGAGGAAACAGCTGACCACTTTATTAACCTCCTGCCGCAAACTGTCAACATATTTTACATTAAACAATACTTTTGGAACTTTGTGTGGAGAACACTCTCCAACAGTAAAAGCGCAGAGGTTGTTATCTCAGTATATGAGGTCTCTTGGAGCACCTTTAAACCCTCAAAAAAAAACAGTGTAGGTGCCTCACTTTAACCACTTTCTTTTTCTTTTTTAAAGAAAAAGGGGCAAAATTGTTTTTATTATTTTGTGTTAATCAACATTTAACAAGATGCTTTCGATTAAGCTTAAATGTGCTGTTTTTGTTTTGTTTTTTCATTGAAAGGTATTCAAAAAAGATATTTCTGAAATAATGCTATCGTAATTATCATAAATACGAATTTCCCACTTTGAAGTTGCACATGAACAACCCCTAAATTCGCAATTACAACTGGGAAACTCAGTTTCCGAGATATCAGGAGTCCTAAACTTTCAACATGGCAGAAGAGACTACGATTACTTTAGTAAATGACAGGTTTTATTAGTGTTTCTACATACAGCTAATTCTTACAGTTTTAGTTATATTCATTTATGTATATCAGCAACCAATTGATGCATTATTGTCAGCAAGCTGCAGCATGTCAAAATAAAAGTTCCTCAAGAAATATATATGAATGAATGTTTATTTTCCCGACATCAAACACTTGAATGCAATGTACTCATAAGAAGGATCATTCCAGCACATGAAGGCAGCATGAGTGTCGTGAGATATCTCACCTGTCTCTCTGACAGCTCTAGACTCTGTAAACAGCAAACAGAAATGTGTACAGGGGCTGTGGTCTCTGACGCTTTCAACCTGTCAGTCATTTTGCATGTTCTCATTGTAATGTAGTTTCAGCTAATTATTGAGGCTTACTGCCATTTTTGTCAAGTTGTTCATAATAGTTGTCAGTTGAGGGCGCTATTTTGCTGCTGATTTTTTTAACAACCGTTTCCAAATGATGTCATCCTCAATAAAGCTAATTTGTTATATTTGGAGTGCAGGGTTTGGAAAGAGGGGGTGTGGCTAATTCAACATCTTCAATGGAGTGGAAGTGGAAAGGCTAAAATCACTTACAGCACCTTTAACTTGTATTGAACCCGTTAAAGGTGCTTTAAGATTATATGGTGTTCTGGGTGGTTGCTAGCATTGCTATGCATTTGTTGGGGTGTTCTAAATGGTTGTTAGGTTGTTACTTAATGGTCTAAATCAAAAGAGCCCACAACCATGTCTCTAATATTCTGGTCTGTAGATATAGCTTGGGTCCCTCCTTCAGTAAGTCTAAGGAATTTTTTATTTGGCCTGTTTTTTGGTCAGCTGGGCAAAAATCGTAAGTCTAATAGCTGAGAAAAGTAATGGCACACCTCCTCATCAAAAAAACACGTTCATTTCACAAATGGTGTGGGACAAATTACATGCCTTATTTTAGCATGCAACACTTGATGATTTGAGTTTTTTCCTCTTCTTTTTAAATATTGCTTAGTTTCAGAATTATGAACAGGTCATTTGACATTTAGCATTTTGTAAATCATGTCATGCCAAAACTTTCCATCTCTTTTACAAGTTTACCAGGTCATGCCACCACCCATAACCCTAGATGTGATTTCCTCCCCTACCTGTCTAGTGTGAATCGTTACTTATGAAATTACAAATGAATGGCCTGGGTTGGCAGCGAAAGCCCGAAATGCCAAAGGCTAATGTCACCATTTCCTCCTGAAGGCCTATGATGACAATAACTTTGTATTGAGAAATCTACTGGCAGTCTAAAGCTTAGAGGAATATTCAGATTTCTATACAAGTTAATCTCAATCAACAGCATTTGTGGCATAATGTTAACTAGCAAAAATAATTCAAATTGCCATCCTGAACCAGGACTATAGTGAGACTGTATGCATTTTAGCAACTTCTTCACAGTTACATGTTTTGTGAAATCCATCCATCTTCTGAAGAAACTTGTCCTATGTAGGGTTGTTTTGTGAAATGTTACACAGAAAAAGGAAAACTGAGTTTGAATCATTTTATTTATACTGGAGGCATGGCGAGCTGCATGAAAGCTCTTTTGACAAGCATGTCAGCGTTATCCAGTTCATACAAGCATGTCTGATCAGATATTGTGGGTTTAGTTCTTCAATGCATTTTGTAAAACACAAACTAATGTAAACTCTGATAGATAAAGCTGAATGAACCCAGGTCAGATATCTCCAACTGTGCAAAGGGGTAGTCCCACAGATACAGATAAGCGTAGTGGACTGCACTGGACTATACACAATAGATTTGACCCACATCTCTGCTTTTCAAAAATTTGCAGGCCTCTCCCTGACAATTACTTTAATGTTCTGGTCTGTATTGAGTAATTGGACGTCACCTTGAGTATCCCTGCTGCAGTGGAAGTGCTGTTTGTTGTGTAACATAACACTTACCAACAAAACAAAAGTTCCAAAATGCTGCAAGTTCATATTGAAATGGAAAAACTCAGATTTGTAACTAAAGTACTTCTGAGAACACGTCAAACTAGCTTTCTTAAAATCTGCAGATTGTTTTAACTATATCTGAAAAAGGAGTCTAACTGTTAAGATTTTGTGCAGCTAGTTGGAGGGACTGAAGGTTTAATAATGCAGCCATCACATAAACTCATCTTTTGTTTACACCTCCTGTTTGGAAGGAAGTCTTACCTAATGTCCATAACACAAGGAGAATTAAAGGTATAGTTCCCCCCAAAATTTTAATTCTGCAATAATTTACTCACTCACGTTGTTCCAAACCTATATGACTTTCTTTCTTATGCTAAATAGAAAATATGTTAACCTCAGTCACCATTCACTTTAATTTGCATATGAAAACGTAGGGCTGCAACTGAGGATTATTTTTTATAATCGACTAATCTAACGATTATTCGACTATTCTGCGATTAATCATTTGCTCTTAACTGATTATTCAGCTTGTGCCTCGACTTAAATGTTTGTATTAAACATGCTTACTAAAAATGAAGGGGACAAAATCATCTTTTAAAAATACCTCTAAATGACATTAACTGAATTAAAGGGGAAAAAACACTTTTTTTTATTGCTTAATTAAAAATGTAACCGCAAAAAATCCTATTGTTAAGTGTGTTTGTCTTGTTTTCCATTTAACATAATCTAAAAATCCTTAAAGCAAGATACATTTACTTGAGAAGCAACATATAAGATATTTAAACTTGCTTTAAGAGAATGTATCATAAATATATTTTGTGTATTTTTTCACTTGTTCATACTTCTGCCAGTGGAGTAAGAAACAATATACTCATATTCAACACAAATGTTCTAAAAGCAAGTCTAAATATCTTATATGCCACTTCTCAGGTAAATGTATCATGTTTTAAGCATTTTTCGATATTTTAAAATATTTAAATTAATTAAATATTATATTAAAAATGATCCGATAACAATTTTTTTCTTCTGCAGTATAGCTGCTAAAGTAAATGTACATAAGGAGTTTTAGATATTTATATTGGAAAACAAACCAAAAAAGTATATTTTGCATTGTATAATGGGCTAAGACTACACCCTCTCACCTTTTTGTTCACTTGATTTCGATCCATCTTTAACTTATGAAAAACAAACTCTTTCTTCTTTATAGAGCTGCGTATGGCCAATTTTCGTCTTCATAAAGATACACACCGTGACACTCATATTATAATTCACTATGCCGCGAGAAATCACTATAAACAAAATCTAGCTGCAGCAAGTGTGCGCCAGTGATGAGCGTCCCCGCACGAGACCGTGTATCAGCTGGGAGAAATTTGAAACTAGTGCCATTTTTCACGCCACACATATAAGTGGCTCTGACCGCACAGAAAAATGCCAGTTATGGAGTTTGTGCTTATTTATACAGCCCGCTTCCTTATTATTTGAATTTTATTAAAGGATGCATTAATTACGGCATATAACGGTGCAGTGTTTCCTTTTTAGACGCTCTGTCAGGCAAGTTTTGCTCAAGCGGATCACCAGATGCGGCTCAGCTTTATTTCACGATGACACTGCATCTGTATTTACTTATTTCACATTTTTTTATTATAATATTCTGTGATCTACATCACCTTAATCTGTTTGTAAAGTTTGGAGTCCATCTGGACTGTGAGCTTTTCTTTCTTCCTCTCCTCAATCAAGTGCGAGCTGAAGTGCTGCTCTCCCGTGTCATCATTAGCATTTCATAAGATCTCATGTTGTGTTAAATGAAATCAGACATCTATTCCACAACAAAAGATTTTGTTGACAATTTTTTTTTTATTTTTGACGTTGTCGATAATGTCGACTAATCGTATCAGCCCTATATGAAAGTGAACAGTAACTGAAGATAACATTCTGCCTGATATATCCTTTGGTATTCCACTGAAGAAAGAGGGCCATTCAGGTTTGGAACAAAGTGGGGAGCGAGTATACGATGACAGAATATATATTTTTGAGTGAACTATCCTTTAAGCATTCAGTGAAAGTGGTTTCTTACTCACTTCTCAACCCAAATGTCCTGAAACTACAAATCTGATTTACCATACTTCTGTTAATGAATCATTCACTTCTAGATTTGTGACCACTGCTGTTATGGTAATGTTATAAAGTATATAAGATTAATTTCCATGACAGGAGGAATATATATATATATATATATATATATATATATATATTTTTTTTTTTTTTTTTTACACAGGCATATACAGGAAAACACTTTCATTCACACACTAAAACAAATTTTCCTTACGCAGTCAAATCAAGCACATACAAACTTCTGTGTGGTTCATAAAACAGATCAGTGAGAATTAGGTTAGGGACTTAACAGCCTGTTAAGAGGGAAAGCGCTGAATCCAACAGTCTTTAAGAACAGTTCGAGGCTTTAAAACTCAACGTGTGCTTGTTGATGTTTTGAGTCCATCTGCTTTTCACCTGTAATTTCTCAGGAGCCCTTCGCCCCTCAAAACGATCCCCTAGACCTCACAGCCACCAGAAACGTATGTATACGATAAGCATGATGAAGAAGACTCCACCCGCAGCTAGCTTAGCATACGTGGAGCGAGTGTTCAGATACTTAGCATCACTTCTGTATTTTTTCGACAGGCTGGACAGGTTACTAGCCTTTGAGTCCAACGCTGGGGAAAAGAGATGAAAAAATAAACAAATTAATAAGCAAAGTGCTTCTGCACACAAATGATGCTAGACCTTTTTAAGCAATTTTTGCTATTACTTTTAACAAACTGGTTCAAAGGTAGGCTACTTATAGATGTATGAATTCAGTTCTCCTCACTTCACACAGTTGTATTTCACCTCCAGTTCCAATACAAGTTAAGCTCAATCGACAGCATTTGTGGAATAATACTGATTACCACTAAAATTTATTTTGACTTGCCCCTACTTTTCTTTTGAAAAAGCCAAAATGGGTTAAAGTGAGCCACTTACAATGGAAGTGAATGGGGCCAATCCGTAAACGTTAAAATACTCACCGTTTCAAACTTTTAGCCACAAGACAAAAACAATTTGCATGTTAACCTGAATTTAGTGTGATAAAATCATTTAAGAATCTTTTCTGTGTAAAGTTATAGCCAATTTTACAACTTTGTTGCCATGATAATGTAATTTCAACAAACCCTAAAACCTAAAAATGATGGTAGAAATGACGATTTATGCAACTTTACAGATCAAATAATAAATGAGTTTTAACAGTAGAATTAATGTTAGAGCTTTTATAAAATTATAAGTGCCTCACTGTAACTTCGATTTTTGCTCCCGGAAAAAATATATCTTTTTTTTGTGGTAATCAACATTATGCCACAAATGCTGTCAATTGAGCTTAACTTGTATTATCCGTAATATTGCTTTAACTATATGGACATGTTGTACTAACATCCAGTTTGATAACCAGAAAGTGTATATATACTTTCTTGAATGTGTAGCAAGTGATTTTTTTTTATGGAATGGTATTCAGAAAATGTTTCCTCTCCCTGAAAGATAGCACTCAAATTAGTGTCCTGAGATTTCTCACCAGTCTCTGTGACGTCACTAAACTTTGGGGAAAGGGGGTGTGTCAAATTTAACGGCAATGTCGCGTGGAGTTCCAGAATGGCACCTTTAATTTTGGACAGTGTATATTTATACGTGAAGTGTGGCTTATTTTTCCAAATGCTTTTTGGTGCCACTGTAGGTGTAGATTAGAGAACATCTATGTGAATATATTCAATTGTACAGACTTTTTGATCTTCGGTTACCACAGAACAAATTCCAAATAAGCTAATGCTCATTAAACAAAATTAAGGACAACATTACAGGTGCGAGTAGTTTACCGGATAAGGCCTCCCCTCTCTGTAAAACTTCTTCTATGTTGGCCACCATGATCCTCTGTACATCTTGCAGCTCCGTGTTAATATTGCTCAGGTTCCTGCGTGCTCTACTGTCAATGTAAGACTTTTTGGTCTTCTGAATGTATGTATCTGTAAACAGGAGAAACAGTATTATTAGATGTGATTTTAACATTCTTTAATTTTTTGATCTCCATGTTTGGAAGCCAGTGAAACTCTGGCTGGCAGAGAGTTAGGGCTATTACCAAACTCTATGAAGGAGTATGGCCTGGAGACTGTGGGCACCTTCTTGCCATGTTGTTCATGAAACTCTGCTTGCAGATCTTCAAGATATGCAAAGGCAAGCTTTTTAGGAAACCCGGCTTCACACAGCACCAGATAGCAAACTCCTTTCTCAATGACATAGCTTTGAAAAGAGGTAAGAGGACACAAATTTTATGGCCCATGTGATCTATCTTTGTTAAAAAATGCAAATGTATTATGTTCTTGGAATTCATTAATTCACCAACTTTTGATAAATATTTTACTTTGCTCTTTCTATAAATAATGGATATGGTGTCAGATAGTGATATATTGAAGTATAGTTTCGGTACACTTACTGAAAGGCCATTAAGCCAGCCTCTAATGTGCATCGGGTGGGACTTTGTTCATTCAGTTTGCGGAACAGCTGTTTGGCTTGGCTCTGATATTGCTGGAGGTCTCGACCGATCTGAGGACAGACATGAGATTTAGACTCGATATCACACTCACTATTATAGCGATCCATTTGACAGTCCTGTTAAGAGGCATTTCACAAGGCTAAAGGTAAACAAACCTTTTCACTTCCCTTCATGGCAGCATGAAAGGAGGAAACGTAAAAATGTTAGACCTTAAATCACATTTATTTTTCTTTGAAAAAGAAAACTATTCCCTCCTAATCTAACATTAAAGCCAAAATGGACTGTTCTCTGCAAAACATTTTTGAAATGTGCAAAAAAATTGCACGCTTCTATATGGAAATTTATGTTTTCTAAAAGATTCACACAATTACTGTATAGCTATTCAGCTGCAAATTAAAACTTTGTACCATACGTTGCCTTTTTTCCAGGAATGCAAAAGGAGAACGTCCAAGCAACTCTTTTCAATAATGTCAAATGTCGTTCATTGGTACTCGCACGTCTCATGACTGATCATGACACAGCAGATTTGAATGTGCATGAATGAGATAGACAGATTTTCAGTAGGCTAAATAATGACTTAAAGGGGTCATGCCATGATAAATCAAACTTTCCTTGATATTATGACATATTAGAAGTTATTCAACTATAAAAACATTTCAGCATCAGGTCCAAAAGCCAGTGTCTGTATTGGTCAGGGGTGTGTCAGCGCCCATGGCATGGGTAACTTGCACATCTGTGAGAACACCATGAATGCAGACAGATATCTACAAATTTTGGAGCAACATATACTGCCATCCAGCACTGTCTTTTCCAGGGACATCCCTGCATTTTCCAGCAGGACAACTTCAAACCACATACTGCCAGGATTGCAAGCATGGTTGTGAAGCAGAGAATGCAGGTGCTAGATTAGCCTGCCTGCAGTCCTAACTGTCGCCAACTGAGAATGTGTGGTGCATTATGAATCACACCATATGGCAATGAAGATCCAGAACAATTATGCAGCTAAAGACTTGCATAATGGATAAATGGGGTAAAATTCCACTTTCTAAATTTGTGTCTTCAATGCTTAATAAGTGTTATTAGAAGAAATGGTGATGTTACACAGTGGTAAACACTTGACTGACCCACCTTTTTTGGAGCGTGTTGCAAAAATGATTTGAAATTACTGAACATGAAAAAAAAAACAATTAAATTCACAAGGAAAAAAAATCATATAATGTGTAGAAATGTATAGAAAAGGGTTCATATAATTTACAAATCATCCATTTTCATACTGTCCCAACTTTTTCAGAATTGGGGTTGTACAATATGCACTCAGCCATGTAGTCCAGGGTTGGACCTAAATCAAAGACTTAAATCAAATTTAAGTCTTAAGACCTTTTTCAAGACCTGAACAAATACAATTAATACCGAATCCCCATTACTTAAACAGGCCGGGGCACACATTTATCATAAATTATCCCATAATTTACTCACCCTCAGGCCATCCTAGCTGTTTATGACTTTCTTCTTTCAGCCAAACACAATCGGAGTTATATAAAAAAAAATATCCTGGCTCTTCTAAGCTTTGTAATCGGAATGAATGGTACCTTAGATTTTGAGGTCCAAAAAAGTGCTTCCATCCATCCATCAAAAAAGTAATCCATACGGCTCCAGGGGGTTAATAAATGCCTTCTGAAGCAAAGCGATGCGTTTTTGTAAGAAAAATATCCATATAGTTTATAAAGTTATAAATAATCACTGGCTTCCGGTAACGGCCGTCCACGCGTATACTGTCTTCCTCTATCCTCTGCACTTCCACGTTCGTCACTTCTCACCATAGCTTACACTACACCTACATCATACACCGGAACTCGACTCTCTCGTGAACGCGTGGACGGCCATTACCAGAAGCCAGTGATTATAGTTTTTAAAGTTATATAGATATTTGTCTTACAAAAATGCATCGCATTGTGGGTGATGGTAACCATTTAACTCACATTTGTAAGGTGCCATCTTCATTGAAGTTTCGTTATTTTCCACATTCTTCATCATTTACAATTGTTTTGTCAGAAAAGCACACAATTACACAACAAAATGGCACAGAATAGTGCAGAAGTGTGCAGTTTGGGAAGCATCTACTATCTACTTCCATTGTATGAAAAAAAGAGTGGCTTGGACATTCTGCTAAAAATCTCCTTTTGTGTTGCATGGAAGCAAGAATTGCATACAGTTTGGAATTGTCATTTTTGGATGTACTGTTCTTTTAAGGCACTGGACTTTGTAATATTTACGTAAGTAATATTTACCTCCAAAACAGTGGTCCAACGAACATAGAAATTTCTGAAAACTCCCCAATATCTTACGTCCCCCAAGCTTTAATGATTGTTGTTACTCCACATTAACATTGTCATACCATCGGGTGATGAAATTAAATCAGGTGCGAGCAAAAATTATCCCAAAAGAGGGCGTAGTTAATAATCAAAGGCACTCATTGATGTACTAAAAAAAAAATCTAATACGCACTTTCACTAATTATTATTATTTTTATATTTTTCGGAGAATACATAAGATAAATTTATACAACAAATAACGATCCACAGAACTGCTAGACTCTTTAAATTGTAAAACAGTGACTATACCAATGTAATTTCAGCGATTTAAGGCCTGATTTAGACAGCTATGAATTAATTGTGGATTACAGATCACGATAACGAGACATATTTGAAGAAATTACGTTTTCAAGGTATCGCTCTTTGATCTGTCAGATTTACACGGCACACTGGCATTCCCTGACACACATATATAAATGATAAAACATATAGAGATTACAGAGCACAGATACCTGCTCGTCCTCCTGCATTGAAGCGGCCAGTGGCAGTCCATCCGCCAGCCGGGCGATCATTGTCAGCAGCACCATTTTGCTGTAATGTCAGATTTGCTGAAAATGTATAAGTGTTGGAACAGGTAACACAGCTGTAAAAATGTCTCAGAGCTGTAATCTCTGTCTGGATTACAGACTGACAACACTCTCCTCCGTACACTGAGCTGGCCGGAAATACGTAAATATATGGTGTCGCTGTATTATTGTCCCTCTGGGTCTTATTTTTTTATTTTTTAACAGCTAGAATTGGTTCCGCATTGCTTGGAACACGTAAAGGATGGGAATTAAATGTAACAAAATGTTGCCTCTCTAGACGACATAAATTAGTTATATAATATTTGTTATTTAGATCTGAGTCGTATATTCTAGAATCTGTCAGTGAAAATTATTCTAAAAACATTTCTTAAAAGACTTGGCGGAAAGATTTCTGTCACAAACATTACTTTCAAATTCCAGTGTTTCATAATTAAGTTATTTTTATTTAGTTAATTATTAACGGCATTCTCAGACCCGTATTAAAAAGTATTTAATATGTTAAAACAGTAGAGTGGAGATAGTATGCTGTTAAGTGCTTATACCAGCCCCACAAGACTGTAGAGAGATTTTAGGTTGATCGAAGACTAGTTTTGTCATTTGTTAATGTTTTAACCAATGAAGAAGATTCATTCAGTAGCCTATGTGTGAAACTTTGACCCAGAATGGATCTGGCTGAATCATGTGATCCTGAGGATTGTTAGTTGGCCAGGAATTTGGTTACTGTTAAGTCAAGCTCAAAGGAAGGATTTTTCATGCTGCAGTACAAAATACACCTGAAAATAAACATATCACCATTAATTATGTCTGAAGTCTGAGTAATATTGCATTGAGTAGGCCTATATGACGTAACGTCAAACAAATCTGTAATGATTAGGCTTCCAAAATCCATGTGAAGAAACTCTAAATAGCAGCTGATTAAAAAAAAAAAGAATAAAATTATTAAAACATTTTTTCATGTTTGCTGAATCTATATCAAAGTTACTAAGCCTAAACGTATTTGATATTTGTAACACTTAAAGGAATAGCTCACCCAAAAATGTTACAATCTCCACTTTCAATTTCTTTTGTTTTTAGCGATTCACGTTCTTTGGCCGCTCACTTGGCAAGGAGTAGAATGTATAGTAAAAAAATACTTAAATATTGATCTGTTTCTCACACACACATATCACATCACTTCTGAAGACATGGATTAAACCACTGGAGTCATGTGGATTACTTTTATGCTGCATATGTGCTTTTTGGATTTACAAAGATCTTGTCACCATTTACTTGCATTGTATGGACTTACAGAGCTGAAATATTCTTCTTAAAATCTGTGTGTTTTGCAGAAGAATGTCAGTCATACACATCTGGGATGGTATGAGTAAATGAGAGAATTTAAATTTTTGGGTGAACTGTCCTATAAAGAAAAGCCAGTGAATTCACCCAATGTTTTTGTAATTAGACCTGCCATAGTAAAATATTCAAAGCTTGCAGTGCTTGTGAAATTACCTTTTTATTCGTTAGTATTTCTCAAGATCAGATGCCAGTAGCAGGGGTGTAAAATCAATTATACTTATGTGAACATATGGATACTGAGTGAAAATTATAATTAATTAATAGTCAAGTATCTAGCCAAAAACATACTTAAATGAAAGTTAAAAAAAAAAAAAAAAAAAAAAACATTAAATTGTGCTTAAAGTAAAAAGTAACTTTTTCCCTAGCTGATGTAGAATGAAATCAAGAAAGATCCTGTGAGAGAGAATTGTTAAATTCTATTGGTCAAGCCACTTTTTTTTACTGTCTCTGATGACTGTCATATTTCTCCCCCAGTGGTATTCACAACCAGGTCAAATTTTTGCAAAAGTATTTGTGGCCTGTTGCATGTAACACCAATTTCCTGGCAAAATGAACTCTAGAAGCACTAGAACAAAAACAACTAACAGATCATAAACACTTTTTGCTCCATTTCTTACACAATGCTATGACAAACACTTATAGCACATGACTCACTTTAACATTTGCATTACCTAACCAACTAAATTTACAAGCTTCAAGCATGATCAAATTTTGTGGTAACTCAACTGAGTGTGATGCATATACGATACAAAAAGTACAGAGGTAGGAGTCCTAAAGAGCATGCGAGTAAACACGCAAGCCAAAAGTGTCATCATAAATTGCATTTTTCATGGCACGTTTGCATTTTGACACTATCAGTCGCACACATATTTCAAAGCATCCTAAGCTCAAATCAGATCTGAAATTCCACCTCTGCAGATAGCCACACAGCTGCAATGCAACACTCCATTTGAAATTCAGATACAGAGAAAATGTGGCTTCAGTCCAGTTAGATGAAAGAAAATTCTGCAAAAATATGAGTTCTAAGTTTAATTAAAATTGTAATGAGTAAAAAGTACAGTACATTTTTCCCTTTGGAAATGTAATTAACCATTACATGCCTACCCAGTCTAGGGTTGGGTTAATAGGTTTATGAACAGAAAATAATTTAAAAACAAATATATATATATACACACACACACACACACACACACACACACACACACACACACACACACACCCCAAGAGCTTTCCTCTCCTAGCACTCATAAGAAATATTTACTGACAAATGCAAAAATACAAGAGGGAAGCTTCAAAAAGACAGGTTACAATAACAAAGTTCTTCTGACTTTTAGGGGAATACTTCCAAAGCTTTCAAAATAAACAAAACTCTTACTCCCTCAACCAAACACAGTAGAAAACATGGACATTAATAACAATTGCTTCTAAAATAACAATTAATTTTATAAACAATGTGTTTAATTTTTGAAGCAGAATTAACAACTTACAAAATCTACTTCAGTGAACAATAGGTTGTACACTAACATCATATTCAGTAACAAACACAACAAGAGAAACACTAACGCAACAATTGCTAAAGTCTCAGCAGCCTGGAAACAAAAGACTTCTCCAAAGTGAGGTTCCTCTCCAGATGTATCCACAAGCTCTCCTTCCACCAGCCAATCAGAGCAATCCAGCAATTGATGGTAAATAAAGTCAGCTGTGTCCATTAACCTGTGCGATTTTGATGATATGAGAGAGAGAGAGAGAGAGAGAGAGAGAGAGAGAGAGAGAGAGAGAGAGAGAGAGAGAGAGAGAGAGAGAGAGAGCGCGCACTAAACACCAAACACTGCCAAAATACCCACTACACACACACACACACACACACACACACACACACACACAGTGAGTAGTACAATCCATTACTGCACATATATAATAAAAAAATAAATAAAAATTACACCCAAGTATTCAATTTAAATTGCACTCGAGTAAAGTACAAATCCTCATAAAATAACACAAGTGTAATATTTAAGAATTTTACTCAATTACTTTTCACCCCTGGCCTGTAGGCATTATGTTTGGTATGAATAGACTGGACAGTTTTTGTGATGGATACTGCAGGTGCCGGGAGCAGACACAAGAGAGAAGCATTTCACATCTTGAAACTAGTTTCATTCAAGAAATCTTTTGGACCTGAAGATTAAAAACTGTCACATTTCTAAACCAGACAATCTCTGAGTCAGAAATAAAGAGCCAGAACAGTATGTTTTATTAACACAATAGATGTTACAATAATAAAAATGTATATCCATAGCCTGTGCCAGATTAATGTCACCATGGTCAAAAAGCTTGCCTTTATAATAAATAGGGTCATGACCTGAATTTTAAAGAGCAGATGTGAATCTCAGATACAAATTAGTTCTTTTTACATTCTCCACCGTGTGGAAGTGGCTTGTGTTGCTCCTGCTGCTGATAACTGGTCACAGCAGTCATTTTAGTCACTGTGATGTCAGCATTAAAACCACTGATTTGATGATGGGATTACAGTGCGGTCTTGACAGTGTAATATACAGTAGGCCACTCGTCAGTACTGACCACTGCATTGCTATAGTCCACCTAAAGCAAATCACGATTAATGTCTATTTGTATGTCTAAAAATAATGTACAGTATATATTAAAATTGTACATAATATTTTCTTTATATAATTAAGTTGTCTTGGGTGACCTAAACACAAGAATGCCATCTGAGGTGCACTCAGGGGAGTGCACTCAGGGGAGTGAGAATAGACTTAACACACGGAGGAGGCCTGTACACCAGCCTCCTGCAGTCTCACCACAGGATTCAACAAAGAAGAAGAGGTCAGCTTATCTTTCTATTTGCCAATAACTGTAACATAACAACATCACAGCCAAATGAGACTGTGGTCCTGAAGCCATTTAACAGTGTCTAAATGTTAAGAAAGACGGAGTACCCCAATCATAAAAAGAGAGAAATTAAGAGCCATTTTATCCCCTCTCAAAGTCTTCAGTGAGTGAGGTCAACAATGTCTTCAAGCTGGAAATTGGTGCGAATGGCAACTCCATTGGTCTCTTAAAACACAAATACAGTGCAAGAAAATACATGAAAACTACATATCTAAAAACAAACCATTGTTTATCCGAGAATAAATTGAAATCAACAGTGGCATACAGAAATTAAAATAGACATTTTCAAATAATCTTGGCAGGGTCCAGTCTGAAAGATGATAGACCTAACACAGAATGAGTCTGAATAACATCTTTAAAGGCTTTACTTGCATTTATTAATAAATCTTTATTCAATGTAAACATTTTTTGAAAATCAAAAATCTGCTAACTAGGTCAGTAACGCTGATGATTGTTCAAAACACTGTGGTTCAAGTAGAGTAGGGTCTAATCTGAGTGTCCCTCAGAGAGGAATTGATTTTCTGTGCTATTTCTTGGGCCTTTGGGACAGGGTAGGGCAACAGCAGGAGTCCAGGAGGACCCAGTGCTAACCCTGACACTTCTCTCATCACATGCTTCATCAAAATGAAGGCAACATGGCAACATCAAACCTGCATAGCATGAATAAATTCAGAACTCAAATCAAGAGGATTTAATCCAAACACCCTAGGTTCCTGAAAAGAGTTCCACACACAACACAAACAACATGGCTTTGGCTAAAACTGGGACCTCACGTCTATATTGTGAGTATGTGGAAAACTGTCAACTCACCCAGGTTCATAGCAGATGTGATGATCTCCATAAATTGAATCTGTAAACAAAAAAGCAAATGATTAATAGCTGTTGCTAAAATTATAATGAAATATTAATCTATTAAACTAAGCGCAGGCATATGATATTTGTGGAAACAGTTCACCAGCAGGGGCTGATGTGGAATATATATTATGCTAAGCTTAGCAGATGTACAAATGACAAGGGATGGGTGATATACCTGTAGGTCTCTAGCCTGTATGACATTTCCCTTTTCAAAAACAGAGATCATTTGGCTCACTATTCATCCGAGGTAGTTATGATGAGGTCGTCTTCAATGCGTTTTATGTATAGTTTGAGATATTAGCTTTCCCAGTTACAAGAATTTCAGCAACCACTGTTTTTTTCTGGAAACTATTGTGTCTCAATAAATAGCCATTTAAACACAAATGTGTGAAACTGTTCTTTTGCAGTGTCAAAATAACTGATTACAACTTTGCGGTCATGAACCAAATTGTTCTCAGAGGACACAGTCTGACAAAATTTATAATCAGGAACCAGATCAACATCACAGTGGCATACACAGCAAAAGTTCATGATTTTATGATAACTGGGGCTAGAAACAGATGTCAAAGTGTCGTAATTCTGAACTGTATTAGTCAAGCATTTGAGAAGTTAGAAGATGCCATGATGTTGACACTCACCACCCTACTGCTCCATGAACGCCCAGTGCCAAAGCACGCAAGAGTTGCTGGAGAGCAAAGCATCAATAATTATGGATTTCACAAAAATTAAAACCAACTTAATATTTTTAAAAGTTATAGTTAGCCACAAAACCTGCCCAGGTCATAATTCACTCCAAATTCAAACCAAAGGAGTACAAAATTATAGAGTATATTTTGTTTATTTTCTTATTGTTTTTCTGTAAAAAATAAAGTACAAAAAAAAGAAAAGAACTATTTTTAGGACCATTGGAATTTTGTGGAACAAAATCGAGATAAAACAAGAGATAGAAGAGAGGAGGAACACTGCAATCTCTACAAAGTCAGTCTGACTCATTCAAAAATGCATTACTGTGTACTGTGCAATTGTTAAAAAAATATATATTAAAAGTCCTCAGTGTTTTGAGTGCCAGTAATGATGATGATCTGTGTTCACACTTTCAGTCAACACCAGTCATGCATGGACTATGTTATTAATAAAACAGAAGATCTGGAGCAGAGGCGGCCACTTCCTTTAGAAACATTCTCAATGCATCTGTGAAAAAAGGCACTTTGCATAGACAGAGATAGATATGCGATTACCTTTTTTTTATCTAATTACATGGTGCGCCGATTAATTAATCGCAATTAAAAAAAAGCCCCTCATATACAAAACAAAAAGTGGCTTTAATGTATTGTTTACTACCATATTATTTAACATAAGCCAATCATTGGCATACAGCAATCATTTCACAAGTGAATTTGTCAATCAGTTTGAGATTTATTATGAGGGGTTTTTTAAGGACCCGTCAATTTACACCTGCGTCAGACATGCTTGTGTGGCATCTCGGGTGCGTTGTGTCATAAACATAACATTTTTAGGTCACTGTGTCAAATTAAATATAGTTTAATACTTAGAACACATCTTGAGATAACTTAGTTCGAATTTACGCTCCATCGAGTGTTTGGAAAGCAAGAACATAACACATGTTTGTATGGCGCTGCCTGCTGAAGGGTTGTTTTCTTCACTGTATAAACTGTGTGTTGCCCATATAGCTGAAGTCTCACTTACTGCCCTCTGGAGTAAACAAGCGGTACTACAAGCTTGCATTTCTCAGGAATCTTCCTTATTATGGTCTGGGGGCATTGCGATTAATTGCGTACATTTTTTTAACGCATTATTTTTTATAAAATTAATCACACTGAATAAACACGTTAAATCGACCGCCCTAAAAAAAAAAAAAAAAAAAAAAATATATATATATATATATATATATATATATATATATATATATATATATATATGTGTGTGTGTGTGTGTGTGTGTGTGTATGCATATGAATGCAGATAAGGCATGTAAAAAGGAGATGTAAAGCTTTGTGCTCACCAGTCCTTGAGAATGTTTTATACACATGCAACCAACATGAACTATCACCTGCTTAAGCCTGAACACCCACAAACACAGACACGGTCTCAATTTTAAAAAGAGAACATGTAGGCTAATAAAGATGTGCATTACGTATAACTCACTTGCTATTGCCCCACAGGAAACCATTCTGCTTCCTTTCTTCCAAGGTAAGAGAACGGCCCTCGCCCATTGTGCAGTTTACTACAAGAAAAAAGTTGGGGGGAAATGATTATAATTATGTTAATCAATATTTTCTTCCATTCCCTGTTTGAGAAATGCCCACAAACGTTTTATTAAAAAAAGGTGTGACTTACCAAACACACTCTTGACACCTTGTTTATCTGTAAGGTAATCAATGTATGGTCCAATCACGGAGAGATTAATCTCCCTAAAAACACAGCAGAAATTGAATAACAGATCAATGACTAGATAAGCTACAACAGGCATATTCTGTAACACTTTTAAGAATTTTTTAAATATTTCACCCTTCTGTAATGAGTGGTGTGAAAGCAGCAGCCACGAGCCCAGTGAGCTTTTTCATGTCACGAGACATCTCTGCATACATATCAGCAACAAAAACTGTGTGTTATTGTTATTGACAAATGCCATGGACATGACAGGTCATACATTTTATATATTCAGGCTTTCCATTGACCTGACAAGTCCTAAAGTCAAATTTTTTGGGGGGTGACAAGCATTACATTTGTCTGATTGTTTAATAGTGATACACATAAATATTTGTAACTGTACTTAAAATGTATTGTACTGAAAGTCAGTAACTGTAATCTGATTATAAAAATGTTAAATTGTATGGGTACACTACATTTTGTACATAAAAGTAATTTGATTACATTAATTACTTTGTAATCCAGTTACACCCAAAACTGATTCTAAACAAAAATATTTAATTCAAACAGTTGTGGGGTACCATTGGCTACCATAGTATATTTTTTCATACTATGGAAGTCAATGGTGTTCCACAACTGTTTGGTTACAAACATTCTTCAAAATATCTTCCTCTGTGTTCAGCAGAAGAAATACATTTGTACACTTTTGGAACAACTTGAGGGTGAGTAAATGATTACAGAATTTTCATTTTTGGGTGAACTATCCCTTTGGTGGACAAGGTGCCAACACAATGGCGTGTCGATAAAAACCACTGATCTATATATAGATTATATGGATTATGTTTGTAGAAAGCCAACAAATAAATCATAAACAGGAACAATAAAACATAAACAGGAAATCCTTTGTCGTTTTGTTTATTCATGTTGGCTTTCTACAAACATAATCCATAAATCATAAACATTGTCCATCAATAATATAACTTAAAACTGTTATACAAGTCAAATTACTCACAACAGACAGATTGAACAAATTTACAAAGAACTTTTTTTCAGGTTTTAAACATAAACTAACGTTAACCAAAAACGTTAGTTGGGTTTGTACAATGAAAAAACAAAATGAAAATGTTTACTTTTTTTACAGAATTATTATGTTTACTTAAAGAACAGTGGTACTCTATGTTCAATTTAAACGTTTTAGTACATTTTTTACGAGATACATTTCACGCGTTAATTTATGTGAGACATGCCGGGAAATGTAGTTTATCCTCGCAGCGCTACTCATGGGGAGTGGTCATAAACCCAGTACCCGGATGCGGATGTTGACGACTGCATATGAACTGTCGTCAGACGGATGATCATCATTCCGGGCGATTGTGAGAGAGAACACTGTTCTTATCCACTACACCTGACGTAAAATCGCTCTTAACTGGATTTTGTTTTGATCGTACGGATTTTGGGAGCTGAATGGACCTCCATATCACTCACGGCTGACTGAATTATATATTTTAAAATGGTCTTTCCATTAGTTCAAGCAACGTGTCTGTTTCAATAACATGTTTTACAAAGCCGAGCTGTCATCGACGTGTTAGCCGGCGAGCTAAACAACAAACTCGTCCCCGGTTCATGATTTATATTTGCAGCAAATCACCTTGACAGCAATCATTTTCTCAGGATTTTTGTTTTTGCTCAAAGCTACAGCATTTCCTACATGGTTTATACTTATTTTCAGTATAACGGAGATGAAAAAGGGACCTGTCTAAAATCTGGGAAATATCTGAGCTGCTAATCCAATCTTTTCCCAATCAAATCGAGTGGGATCCATACGTGAGATACCAGTAATCTTAATATGAATGTAAAATGCTGATCATGTTACCCATGGTGATGGTTGCTCTAAACAAATCTTTTTACACGTCTGGAACTCTTCTTGAGTTTGTCTCTGTTGGGGATCTGCCGTGATGTAGTGTTGTTTTATTGGACGACGATGATGATAATGATGATGATGATGATAATAGAGAGTAACATGCTAACGTGTCGCATGGGTGACAGGCAGGTGAGGCAACAGAATGAGGAAGTTTGTGGGGAAAAAATGGACTTGACCAGTCTTCCTTCCTCAGTCATGTTTTAATAGACACTGTTGAACCGAAAAGCATCTCAGAAATGCACCAGAGCTGCATCCATCCAAGTGAGACATTTAGATAAGAACAGGAACTGTGAAGTTACTGAGCTGGAACAGTTCATGTATTTAAAACTGTGAGTGTTCCAGAATCTGTACTGAATTTTATTTTTTCATAATACATTAGGAAATTATGGACCAGTGCCGATGAGCAATTGCAGAATACACATCTAAGGCAGCGAAGACTGTAGTGATACACCTGTTTGTGTATTTTTGAGTTTTGCCTTCATCAGTGGGATGGTTGGGAGCAGTCCACCTGTGGATTAGAGCCATGTGGGGATTGTGGATGCTTCCATCTGCAACAATGTTGCATACTTTTTTGCGGCTGCTTCTTATAGGAACCTTCATCAGGCCATCTGAGCCCATGACAAGAGAGGAGAAGAACAAGCTGAGGTAAGGGGATAGTCATGTGTGAAAAGCTTAGGTTAAAGTTATGGATTACATTTGGGGATTATACTGCAGACCTGTGTTTCATAATTTGAAATGTGACGTTCCTGACATCACTTTTCTTCTACTCAGGAACCAAGTTCTGGAAATGTTTGACCACGCTTATCAGAATTACATGGTATGTACACAGTATTAAATATCTTGTTGTGTTGACACTTGAAGTTCTTCTAGTTACAGGGGTAGTGTAAATAAAGTCTTCAAGGGATTGTTTACCCAAAAATGAAACTTCGCTCATGAATTACTCACCCTCATGCCATCCCAGATGTGTTTGACTTTCTTTCGTCAGCAGAACACAAACAAATATTTGTAGAAGAATGCTTCCGCTATGTTGGTCATTTCAATGCAAGTGAATGGTGGCCAGAAATCCCAAGGTCCAAAAAAATGATAAAAGCAACATAAAAGTAATCCACAACATAAAAGACTCCAGTGCGTAAATCCATATCTTAAGAAGTGATATGATGGGTGTGGGTGAGAAACACATCTATTTTCCTTTTTTTACTCTAAATCTCCTCTTTCACTTTCAGATGTAAAAGTGAAATTGGAGATTTAGAGTTAAAAATTACTTATATTTTAAACTGTTTCTCACCCACTGCTATCATATCACTTCTGAAGCTACATATTTTAAAAAAAAATGACTTAAATATTGATCTGTAATCACCCACACATATCCTATCACTTTTGAAGATATTAATTTAACCACTGGAGTATGGTCACCATTCACTTGCATTAAAAGGACCAACAGAGCTGAGATATTCTTCAAAAACATTTGGGATGTCATGAGGGTGAGTAACTGATGAGAGAATTTTCATTTTTTGGTGAACTATTTAAATTTTACTCTAATGCTGCAATTCCATCAACATCTAGTTGTATGTGTAGATTTTCAAGACTTTCTAATAGATTTTGGCATTTTCAACTTGGTAGCTTGCCAAAGAATGTTCTGAGTAAAATGAAATTTTGAAGCCTCTAGTATGCTTAGAAGTGTCTTTCAGTTGGCAGGTTGGAAAGTAAAGAATGTGTTAACGTTGCATTGTATGGAACTGAAATGTGATGGTTGGACCTGGGTAAACATTAAAAAAAATCTAAAAATCTGCCTGGTTTCATTTCATTTTTTTTTCTTGTCTCTTTAAAAGAACCATGCCTACCCTGCAGATGAGCTGATGCCTTTAACTTGCCGTGGCCGAGTACGTGGACTAGAGCCCAGTCGAGGGGACATAGATGATGCCCTGGGGAAGTAAGTCAGGTGGAGAGAAAATTAAGATGTGGCAATGTGTTGAAATTTCTTACGTAGAAGTAGCAGATTGATATCATTAAAAACAAATGCTGTTGTCTGCCTTCAGGTTCTCCCTCACCCTCATTGATACTCTTGACACTCTTGCAGTAAGTAACACCTTAAACAAATGGCACTTAACCTTACACAAACAGACATTATACACATATAAATACATTCACGCCTAGTGTTGTTTGCTCATGGTCTGATATGACGTCCCACAGCTGTTAAATAAGACGGTGGAGTTTGAGGAGGCAGTGAGGAGAGTGGTGACAGATGTACGGTTGGATAATGACATTGTTGTGTCTGTCTTTGAGACCAATATCCGGGTGCTGGGGTGAGTAAGCTATCACTGACAGATAGATTTTCAGAATGGGTTGACATGTTCTGAAAGATTTTAAATAAAAATCTATGCAGGGTTTTCCACGCTCATGGAAAAAACCTGGAAAATATCAGAGAATATTAAAATTTAGATTTTCAGGTCTGGAAAATCATGGAAGTTTCCATTGCAAATACAAACTTGCCCAGAAATAGCTTTTTATGATTTTTAAAAAGAAACTGGGAAGTCGTGGAAATTAATTAGCCAAAACATGTGGGAACCTTGTCTATGGTAAACTGTATGTTTGTACATTTCATACGTACACTACAGTAGTTTAATTTCTTTATTTATATAATGTTTCAATTTGTATTTCACGTTTCACAATATAGGCTACATCGTTTCAAATCAGCCGTAACTTGTATGTGGTGAAAGGCTGCATTATAATAGTGAATTGTTCATAGTAAATTGTGGGTGTAAGTTGAGTTAAACATTTTCTGTTGTCTTAGAGGGCTGCTGGGTGGCCACTCCATGGCCATCATGCTGAAAGAAAGTGGCCAAATGCTCTGGTACCAGGATGAACTGCTGCACATGGCAAAAGATCTTGGGCTTAGACTGCTGCCTGCATTTAACACCAGCAGTGGGCTGCCTTACCCTAGAGTGAGTGCACACACACACACACACAGACAATAGCAAGCAAAATGATTGATGTAAACATTATCACTGGTATGAATATATTTCCCTCCTAGTCTCTTCCGACAGCCCATGAAATGGTTTCACAGTGATTGCTTGCACTAGTCTCTTTTGAAGCGTAAACACACACACACACACACACTACGACTGTCTTGAATATCTGGCTGTGCTTGGTATGGCAATGGTTTGTTGAAAGTCCGCCTGAAGGGGTGTGAGGGAGACTGTCTACTCTCAATGGCTACACAATCTCATTATCTGCATGACTTTCAGTTTTCCAGTTGCCATTGGCTTATTTTGTTGGCCTGCAGTTTTGCTGGCTTTCAATTAATTTAATTACATTTTAAGGACAGAAAAAGGGTTATGCTTATTTCTAATCTACACTGATGAACCAAAACATTATGACCACTCACAGTTGAAGAAAATAACATTGATTCCTTGTCTCCTAACAAGGCCACATGTCAAGGTCTGGGTAAATTGTATGGTAAGCGAACAATCGGTTCTCGTATTCAACATGTTTGAATGCTGGAGAAATGGGGAAGAGTAAAGACCTGAACGACTTTGACAAGGGCCAAATTGTTATGGCCAGAAGACTGGGTCAGAGCATTTCTGAAATGACAAGGCTTGTGGGGTGCACCTGGTTAGCAGTGGTGAGTACCTACCGACAGTTATCCGAGGAGGGACAAATCACAAACAGGCGACAAAGTGTTGGGCGCTCAATTTCATCGATGCGTGAGGGCAACGAAGGCTATACCGTCTTGTCTGAATCGACAGAAGATCAACTGAGAAAGTCACAGAAAATTTTAATGATGGTTACAGGAGGAATGTGCCAAAACACATATTGCTTCGCACCCTGCTGTGTATGGAGCTGCGTAGCCGCAGACCGGTCAGAGTGTCCATGATGATCCCTGTCCACCACTGAAAGTGCCTACAATGGGGACCTCGGAGCAGTGGAAGAAGGTCACACGGTCCAATGAGTCTCGTTTTCTTTTATATCGGGTGGAATTATTTCATGATTCTTGTAAGTGTGTGCCATTTATCCAAGGAAGTGATGTACCAGGATGCACTGTGGGAAGACGATAATCCGGTGGAGAGAGTGTGATGTTCTTGGCAATGTTCTGCTGGGAAACCCTGGGTTTTGCCGTTCATTTGGACGTCAATTTGACACCTGCCACCTACCTAAACATCATTGCAGACCAGGTACACCCCTTCATGGCAATGGTATACCCTGATGGTAGTGGTGTCTTTCTGTAGGATAATGCGCCCTGCCACACTGCACACATTGTTCAGGAATGATTTAAGGAACATGATGAAGAGTTCAAGGTGTTGCCCAGATCTCAATCTGATTGCGCATCTGTGGGATGTACTGGACCAACAAGTCTGATCCACTGCGGCTCCACCTTACAAAACTTGAAGGATCTGATGCTAATGCCTTGATGAAAGATATCACAGGACACCTTCGGGGGTCTTGTGAAGTCCATGCTAGAGCAGGTCGGCGCTGTTTTGGCAGCACACGGAGCATATTAGGCAGGTGTACAACAGCATATTAGGCAGGTGGTCATAATGTTTTGGCTTATTTGTGTATTATTTATGTTGAATAAATTAATTCCACATAATGCCCCACAATGAGTCATTGTGAAGGAGGAATGTGAGGTGCTGTGTATGACTTTTGTTTAACAATATACAAGGAAGAAATATAGACATTATTTAGCATTTGTTGAGCTGAAAATTGTTTTAAAAAGTAATTTAAATGTAATGTGATTACAATTTGAGAGAAATAATTAGTAATTTGTAGTGGATTACTATTTTTACTGAACTTACTGAACACTGCTAATATCACTCTGTGGTGTCTGTACTCCCAAATAATAAAAAATTAAACATAAATAATTTCTTGCTGTGTAGTAAGTGGGATCCTTTACACCAGGGTCCCTATCAACTCTGTTGGGGGCTCTTTGTATTAACCCTTACATAGTCACCCCATTTCCAAATATTACAATCGGTTTAAATACAATTTAGTTTTTGTTTACTTTAGTTATTGTGTTTATGTTTGCGTTTTCTTTTTTTTTTTTTTTTTTTTACTTTGAGTGTTCTGTTGCACTAACAGGTGAACTTGCGTCATGGAGTCCGTGGACCAGCAACCCGTACAGGCACTGAGACAGACACCTGCACTGCCTGTGCTGGTACAATTATCCTGGAGTTTGCAGCTTTAAGCCGCTTTACTGGGGACCCAATATTTGAGGTAGAATATCAATATTAATGTTGCAAATCTTGTATAAAAGGCATACTAAACCAAGCAAATGTGATTCTTTTTGTTTTTCAATGACTTTCTATTGTTTTAATGATCACAAGGCTCCTTGTATAACTGCCTGAGAAATATGAGGTTCTTTAACCTTACCTCCAGAGAAATATGAAAACATTGCGTTCTGTATGATTCATCTTTATCAGAGTACTTAAGAGGTCACTGAGCTTGTAGAAGCTCTCCTGTTTTGTAAGAAACTAACAATAGAGCACTGAAGTTGTTTGACAGCAGAATGTTGATATCTTGCATGTTTGTACTCATTCAGTCCGCAGAATTATTGCACAGATCTCTTATGACATAACTGTGCCGTCTAAAAGATTATAAACATACAATTTACAGGCAACATTGGCGTGAAGGATTGTGTACTATGACAAGTATTTAAAGGGCAGGAATGTTCTCCTTGTGTGTGGTGATAGATGATTATGATGATTAATCTATTAAAGTAGGCCAGTATTTAGGTGTCATTGTTTGGTTGTTTTGTTTACAGGCTCATGCGAGAAGAGCTCTGGACTTCCTTTGGGAAAAGAGACAGAGGAACAGTAATCTAGTGGGAACAACCATCAACATCCACTCCGGAGAGTGGGTCCGCAGGGGTGAGCCTGACCTGTACCAACCCACTCAAAAATTAAACCAAAACAGTAGCAGATGTGTTTTACTTTGAGACAAATGACTTAATACTTGTAAAATCATGATTCTTTATTAATTGTTCCCTTACAGACAGCGGTGTTGGGGCAGGCATTGACTCCTATTATGAGTACTTAATGAAGGCGTATATATTACTGGGAGATGACCAATTCCTGCAACGCTTTAACACGGTGAGTATCTCTTGTTCTTTTTTTGAGGACATCAGTCCATTTCCCAATGTTATATATATACATACACTCTATGGACAAAAGGTTGGGCCACACCTTTTAATCATTGATTTCAGGTGTTTCATTCAGTCCCATTGCCACAGGTGTATAAAATCAAGCACTTAGCCTTGCAGTCTGACTTTACACACAATTGTGAAAGAATGGGTCGCTCTAAAGAGCTCACTGAATTAGAGTGCGGTACTGTAATAGGATGCCACCGTTGCAACAAGTCAGTTCGTGAAATTGTTTCCCTCCTAGATATTCCACGATCAACTGTAATTGGTATTATTGCAAAGTGGAAGCGTTTAGGATCCACAGCAAGTGGTAGACCACATGAAGTCACATAGCGGGGGTTGCCGAGTGCTGAGGCGCATGGTGCGTAAAAGTCTCCAACACTCTGCTGACTCAATAACTGCAGAGTTCCAAACCTCCTCTGGCATTAACATCAGCACAAAAACTGTGCACTGGGAGCTTCATGGCATGAGTTTCCATGGTCGAGCAGCTGTATGCGAGCCTTACATCACCAAGCACAATGCCAAGCGTCGGATGGACTGGTGTATAGCACGCCGACTCTGGAGCAGTGGAAATGTGTTTTGTGGAGTGACGAATCACGCTTCTCTATCTGGCAGTCTGATGGATGAGTCTGGGTTAGGCGAATGCCAGGAGTACGTTTCCTGCCTGACTGCATTGTGCCAACTGTAAAGTTTGGTGGATGAGAGATAATGTTATGGGGTTGTTTTTCTGGGGTTGGCCTTGGCCCCTTAGTTCCACTGAAGGGAAATGTTAATGCCTCAGCTTACCAAGACATTTTGGAAAATTCTATGGTTCCAACTTTGTGGAAACAGTTTGGGGAAGGCCCTTTTCTGTTCCAGCATGACTGTGCCCAGTGCACAAATCAAGGTCCATAAATGCATGGTTGAATGAGTTTGGTGTGGAAGAACTTGACTGGCCTGCATGGGATGAACTAGAACAGAGATTGCGAGCCAGGACCTCTCGTCCAACATCAGTGTCTGACGTCACATATGCTCTTCTGGAAGAATGGGCAAAAATTCCAACAGACACACTCCAAAATCTTGTATAAAACCTTCCCAGAAGAGTGGAAAGAGGGGAAAAGGGGCAAAGGGGGGGGGGGGGGGAAACTATATATTAATGCCTATGGATTTAGAATGGGATGTCATAAAAGCTCCTGTACGTGTAATGTGTAGGTGTCCCAATACTTTTGTCCATATTGTGTGTGTGTGTATATGTATGTATATATGTAACACACAGAAAGGACAGCTAGCGGACCGTGAAGACATATTCATGGTATTTGACAAAATTACTTCACCTTTAATGTGGTACATTAAATTTAAAGTTCTGAAACTTGTAATAATTATTTTAATGTCAACATGAAATCAAGATTCATCTGAGTTACTTTATTAATACATGTTGTGTGTTTTGGTGCACATTATAAAAAAAAAAAAAGTAATCTATTTTTTTATTTATTTTAGGGTTGGGGTTAGTGTCACATTAATAAAGTAAAATGGGTTATGAAACACATTTCATGTTTAGTCAGTGGTGCAGCCACATTAGATCTTGTGTTCCATATACTTTCATTCATGTGCGTACTGTCAGGAAGACGACCACACAGAGGGAAAGGTGGACCCAAATGCTGGGACTTTATTCCACAAATAAAACAGTAACCAAAGAATCCATATAACAGAAGACAAAGGCACAAGCCAAAACAAAGATGTAAAACAAACAGAAATAAATTCAGTAGAGAACATTCACAGGTTGAAGACAAACAGGATAGATTCCAGGATGTGTGTGTGTGTGTGTGTGTGTGTGTGTGTGTGTGTTTTGATTAGTGAATGGGTAACAGGTGTAAATCTGTTATATCTGTATTATATTGCAACTGAACTGCATAATTTGGGCACTGTTGTTTATATTTTGAAGTAATATTTTCATAATGTAACAAATTAGAAGGTTCCCTGTGTAATTTACAACATTAGCTGAGAGAGAATTTATTTAATATGTAAGCAAAATGGACATTATAACTGAAATGTATCAAAATGCAATCAAATCAAGCTTGTTAATCGGAATCAAATAAAATTTGGAAATCTGTATCAATTCCCAGCCCAAGGTTTAACATCGGTACACAATTTAAAATAATACAAGCTTCAAATTTCAGACTTCATGGTTTGCTGTAGAGATTTGCACAAGTACTTGACTAACAGAGTATTCATTCAGGCTTTAAATATTCGACTAGTAAACGCACTAATATCGCAAAGTGACCTTCCTTCGTGCATTTGTTTGTGGGCAAAAATAAAACTGCTTTTTTCACCTAAATCTTGCCATTACAACTCAATACATTGTGTGGCGCTGTGACATTTACATGACATTGTTATTGGAATAATTAACCTATTATTTAAAGGGACCGCATTGCTTCAGAAAACTTTTAATGTCTTTCTGTGTGTGTGTGTGTGTGTGCACTTTTTTTTTTTTACATTTTTGAATCTATATGATGTTCATGTATAGTTAATAGTAAATTGTCTTGTCTGTTTAATATATTGCATTTGCTTGGATGTGTTGCAGCACTATGCATCCATAATGAAGTATATCAGCCAGCCTCCATTGCTACTGGACGTTCATATCCACAAACCTCTGCTGCCAGCCCGCACCTGGATGGACTCCTTGCTTGCCTTTTTCCCTGGATTGCAGGTGGATGATCATTGTTTTCCTTGTTACATTTCTTTCTTTCTCTCTCTCTCTCTGCAATATACAAATGTAAGGTTTCTGATCTTCTCTGCTCTTTGCAGGTTTTGAAGGGGGATATCCGCCCAGCCATTGAGACACATGAAATGCTTTATCAGGTCACCAAGAAACACAACTTCCTCCCTGAGGTAGATCCTCTTTTCTGTGCAATATTTGTGATTTTTAAATATCATCACACTCTGTGGTTTGCAAATTCTGCTTAACTTTGCCCCACCAACTCTCTCTCATGCTGTCTCGTCAGGCATTCACAACTGATTTTAGGGTTCACTGGGCTCAGCACCCCCTGCGGCCAGAGTTTGCAGAAAGTACCTACTTCCTCTATAAGGTACGTAGGCGTGACTGACTTTTAAACAAATCTCATTATAGAATCTTTGTAACTCATCAGCCTGTAAACATAACCTGATTTATGTTGTATTACATAATACAACATATAAAATATATAAAATGAGCCTGCATTTTACTTTGTTAACTTGTGGCTAATACTGTGAATTTTACACTGCTTTTTAAAGGCCACCAAAGATCCATATTACCTGGAGGTAGGGCGGAGCATACTGGAGAACCTGAATCGCTTTGCTCGAGTTCCTTGTGGATTTGCTGCTATGAAGGATGTGAGGACAGGGAGTCATGAGGACCGGTAAGAGCAGGGGTTTGTGGGTAGTGGTGGAGCATGTAGTTAAAGGAAAATGAAAATTCTCTCATTATTTACTCACTCTTGCCATCCCAGATTTGTATGACTTTCTTTTTTTAAGTAATCCATATGACACCAGTGGTTAAATCCATATCTTCAGAAGCGATATGATAGATGTGGGAGAGAAGCACATCTATTTTCCTTTTTTTAATCTAAATCTCCTCCTTTACTTTCAGATGTAAAAGTCAAAGTAGAGATTTAGAGTTAAAAATTACTTATATTTTAAACTGTTTCTCACCCACAGCTATCATATCACTTCTGAAGATACATATTTAACCATTGGATTAATATGGATTACTTTTATCTTTCCTTTGTGTGAATTTGTATTTTTTTTTTTTTTTTTTTGGAGCTAAAAATGTCCGATCACCATTCACCTGCATTGTAAGGACCTACAGAGCTGAGATATATTTATTTTTTTAAATCTTTATTTGTGTTCTGAAGAAAGTCATACACATCTGGGATGGCATAAGGGTGAGAGAATTTTAATTTTTGGTTGAAGTATCCCTTTAAGTGATGGTTTATAGGAAGTATCTGTATACTTGACACGTTTTTTTAACAGCAAGTTTTTAGATTAAAATGTGCATGAATGGATAGGAGAAAGTATATATATTTCTCACCAAGTTTTTCCACTGGTTTTCATCACCTTTTTGCCTTCTAGTTCATTTAAATGTCCCTGCGGTGTGACATGCATTTTTAACAGTACACATATTCCATGTAGTTTCTCTCTAATTAATATGGTCGTAAGAAAACTACCAATTATCAATTTAAACAGATAGTGTTGAGAGTTTTTTTTAGTAAAGTGTGGGCACATAAGTAAATAAGACTGTTATGTAAACTCAACAACAGGCTGTCTCGCTGTGTATTTATTTATCTTCTATTCCCACCCACCTCTCTCAGCATGGACTCATTTTTCCTGGCAGAGATGTTTAAGTACCTTTTCCTGCTATTTGCTGATGAGGAGGATTTGCTTTTTAATGTGGAGGACTACGTTTTTACCACAGAAGCTCATCTGCTCCCTCTCTCCCTTTCAACTGCCTTAAGCTCACAGCCGCCCTCAGTGGTCAACAATATGGTATTGCACAACAGTTTCATAATGTTTCTGCTTGCCTCTCTCCCAGCACACATTATTACCGGTTAGATAACACCTGTCAGAGTTAACATTATTATAGTGAACTCCTCCAAGAAAAACTGTTATTATGTAATATTCAGCTGTTAGGAAAATAGAAATGCTACTAACCAAACCAGTTTGTACTTGCTTCCTAGTTTTGTAAGTTGGTTGTTGTTTTTCTCCGACTCTAGGCTGGAGAAGAGCTTGATGACGCAAATTTTGAGTGGACTTGCCCTAACACCCGCCTCCTCTTTCCTGACCCAGCCTTCCCACGCAATTTTCGAGAACCAATCAGGAGCGCAGTGGACAAGAGCTGTCCACGCCCAGCTGCCATGCTGTGAGAAAATCACCTGACCATTTGGTCCATGTAATTAGTGGTGTTTGCAAAAGTGAACAGCACTAATAATACTGCTCATACACATAAGTAGTAAACATCAGAGTGTAACTTGTGCTATAGTCATGAATGACAGCACAAATTATCCAGGTTGTAGATTATTTTTCAAGGCAATCAGATTTGCGACGAGTGGACGGTAAAACAAATCCCTTAGGCATTATAAGAAACATCTAAGCCATGTCTAGGGACTAGAATATAATACAGACTTCAGGGTGGGCTCTTTTGTGCAATAAGTAATCATCCAGAACACCCTAGCAACCACATAGCACCAGATTATAAACCATTCAGAATACCTTAGCAACCTCAAAGTAATGCCCTGGCAACACAATACTGGCAAATATTGCATAGGTAAGCACTAGGGCTGAGTCAAAATAGTTATTTTTTTTCCAGTTAATTGTGATCTTCATTTGAACGATAACTATTATTACAATCCAAAGATCTAACATTTACTAAAAGTTTCTGTTAATTTGTCTTGTGTTGACAATTATACAGTATCTCCTGAATATATTGAACTGCATAATTTTTTTAATTTGTTTTCTTAATGTTCTAACTCAGTGTTTCCCAAACTGGGGGTACGTGAGGTGACAATGGGGGTATGCGAATAACATTCTGAGATTTAATTTCATCACAGCCTAAAATTACATTCAAACCCAGTTCATGTATTTCTCACTGGCAAAAATAATTTTGTGTGCCATCTAGTGTAGAAACACCAAAATGGTTGTGTCATAAAGGTCAGAAAAATATACAATGAATAATCTTTTGCGGTTAAAAAAAAAATGCATTACTCATGTGTCACTTGTCACTCAAGTATCTTTTTTCCCCACCCCAGTCATTTGTATTTAAGGTTAGATGCATAGGGAGTTTTGATACTGATGGTATAAGTTCAAAAGCTTTGATGACAGGTGTCAAACATTCAGCACCACCAAATAATTTTCCATATTCACATGCAGTCATTTTCAATTGCGTTTGCTCGCACGGTAGAGACCTGTTTTTACATTGTTGCGTGATGTTTTTTCAGCAAATGAGCTCAACCCTGCTAACAGTATCAAATGCGACATAAAAAAAGCACCTTGAGCTGACCGCGCAATTGTACAGAGACTTACCCTCAATGCTCGAATTCGGCCGGCAATGCCGTACCAGCGGTGATGCGCAATTCCAGACACCGAACCGAATGCTGTTATTACATACCGCAGTGCGATGAGGGGGGAGTTTTCAAGTTAAGCAGTTATATCATATCTAGCATACCCGTCTCAATCGGTAAGCCATTTATTCAGTATGTATGCGATTTAACATAACATGTAAAAATATAACATGTTTAATATAAGGGAGTTGTTTTACTAAGATATTTGTGTTATACAGACATATTTTCAAATGACTTGTGTGAATTTTATCTATGCGTTAGAGAGGTGGTATGCGAAAGGATGTTGAATGTTTGAAGGTGTACGCCACTGTAAAGTTTGGAAACCTCTGTTCTAACTGAATGTAAAGTTAGAAGGTTTCCTGTACAATTTACAACGTTAGCATTTAACACAGCATTTCTTTCATATGTAAGTAAAATGGACTTTATAGCTGAAATGTATATCCAAATGAATGAATCAAATCGGGTCGTATCGAGAGTTTGTGAATCTGAATCAAATCTGGAAATCTTTATTGATACACAGCTCTAATTATCACCTGTCTAAACTAAGTTATATGTGCTCAATTATAATATCAAGAGAACTTTTTTTTTTTTTCAACTGTTGCTCAAACCCAAAGTTGATGGTTTTTTTTTTTGTTGTTTTTTTTTTTTCTGTCCGGCAGAGAGCCTGGTATGGGCCTTCCTCCTCTGAGGGCTCAGGACTTCATGGCCAATAATCCTGAACACCTGGAACTGCTGAGGCGGATGGGTGTGAGTCTCATCCACCTAAAGGATGGTAGGGTGCAACTTGTCCAGCATGCCACACAGGTACCAGTACATATAATGCAAGCCCACATTTAGCACTTTTAACACTGACACTCATTATGTAATTTTAATTTGAATTGAAATGAAAAGCCCTCCACCTTCACTCACTCTCTCTCTCATTTTCTGTAGGCAGTGAGTGCAGCTGCTGCAGAGGACGGAATGCGGTTTATGCAGGAGATGATGGAGCTCTCCAGCCAGCAGCAGAAAGAGCAGCTTCCTCCACGAGCTGTTCAGATTGTGTCACAACCCTTTTTTGGTAGAGTGGTACTGACCGCAGGTCCTGCGCAGTTTGGATTGGATCTTTCCAAGAGCAGTTCTGGAGTAAGTGTGAAAAATTTAAATGAAGACATTTCTCTCTTTTTTGCTCTATTTGTGTTGTTCCTGTGTTGTACTTACTAAAGAGTGTGAATTTTTATTAGTGATTTGATGCACTCAGTACTCTTTTGTCAATTTTTTTTTCCTCTTCCTCAGGTGCGTGGGTTTGTAACTGTAGCAGAGCCCTACAACGGCTGTTCTGAGTTGACTAACGGTGAGATTGTCGCTGGCCGCATTGCTCTGCTGCAGAGAGGCCAGTGTATGTTTGCAGAAAAGGCCAGGCACATTCAGAAAGCCAGGGCCATCGGAGGCATCGTCATTGGTGAGAAACGTTACACCACTAAAAAAACCCCAAAGTTCAAGAATTTGCAGACCATAAGTCTGTTTTTTTTTTCTTTTTTCTTCTCTTTTAGGAATAGTTCAGCCAAAATGGAAAATTCAGTTATTATTTACTCATTGTCATTTTGTTTCAGACCTGTGATTTTCTTTATTCCATGGAGCACAAAAAGAGATATTAGGCATTATTTAAATCTCAGACACCATTAACTTTCATTGTATAGATGTTGGCTGTTATCCAATTACAAAGTAATTAGTTACTGTAATCTAAATACTTTTTAGATACAAAAGTGTAATGCATTACATTTTTAATTCTTGTAATCGGATTACATAGTGCATTTTAGGGTTATACTTATTTCTAATATATTATTTATGTAGAATACATGAATTATGGCCCCATAACAAGGAGAAATGTGTGGTGCTGAGAGTATCACTTAATAAACGAGAAAGAAATATAGACATTATTTTGAATTTGTTGAGCCTATAGGTGTTTTAGAAAGTAATTTAGTTAAGTGGTAATTTGATTACTTTACTAATTACTTAATTTAAAAAGTAATCTTATTTTTACATTTTTAGAGAAATAATTAGTAATTTGTAGTGGATTACTATTTTTAAATAATTTACCCAACACTGATGGTGACTGAGGCTGATAGTCCCATACATTCTGCTTAACATCTACTTTTGTGTTCCACTGAAGAAAGTGACAGAGAGTGACAGAATTTTCATTTTTGGGGGAACTTTCCCTTTAAGTACAGTGTAATCGGGGCAATAATTTTGCCCTTTTGTTTTTAATAAATTTTATTTAGATGATAACGAGGGCAGCAGCAGTGACACAGCTCCATTGTTCCAGATGGCTGGTGATGGGCGGAACACGGATGATGTCATTTTACCGCTCCTCTTCCTGTTCCACAAAGAGGGCAACATCCTGTTGGAGGCTCTTAAAGAATACAGCGAGGTGGAGGTGCTGCTCAGCGATAAAGCACGAGACAGAGGTAAGGCATTACTTGTTCTATGATTTGAGTTTTTTGTTAATTTTTCTGTCTGGGGTGATTTCAACATGAAAAGATACGATGATACCAGAGAGGTGGTGCATGTTGCCTCTTATTTCAAGTCCTTTTTGATTTTTCATCCTTGTACTACTCTTTCCCTCTATGTTTGTAACTTTTTTCCACCTTTTCACTTGGATGAACAGAAGCCATATTTAAAGGGAAAGCCCTCCAGGGCACCCTGTTGGATGGCAGTAAGTACCCCTCCTCTGCTCTCCCTTCATGCATCAAATCCAACTTTTATTGAGAAAATGGAGCTCAGTTAGTACAGGTTTGCTTAAAATCTGCATGTTTCTAAGAGCTGGTGATAAAACCAGCATGTTATAGTGGACATGGACGGATTTAATCCCATATGGGGTTGTCAGGTGACTTTAAAAACAGTTCATTTAACCAACCTCCTTTTTTAAAGGTGCAGATGGAGCGGAGGAAGAGGACTGCTCCACAGAGAAGGACCACAGTTCTCACGCCGCCTCTGAACCTCTTGACGAATCAAAAGTCACTACTCAGGAACAGGTAGCTGAAGACTCTGTTGTGGAGCAGGAGTCAGTTCAACCAGTGGAGGGACTTGGCAGTTATGTCCCTGTGGATGTAGGGGAGGATACTGCAGGGGATGGAGACTCAAATAGCCAATCGGTGGAGACTCTGATGGCTGACTGGCAGGAGGACTTGGAAGCATTTAAGCAGATGGAGAAGGATGAGCTTTGACATTTCCCTCCATCTTTGACTCTGCTGGTTTGTCTTAGCCATAGCACACACTGACTAATTAGTTCTACCATATATGAAATGTATCAGACAGGTGCAACTAAGAACTCTGGCTAAAAGAGCTCATTTTCTACAACCAGTTCTCAGGGGCTTCACGTATTTCCAAACTGTTGACTTCAATTGAAGGCTGAAGAACTGTGTTGAAGATCTCATCCACACATTATCACTCTCTCTTTCTGTCTGCATAGGGTACACAATCTCTCTTCTTCTATTTTTGTCTTCCTTCTCACAAATGGATTGTCTGGTTATTGAAGTGTATGCTTAAAACATCTCTGCTGATAAATAATTTGAAGGACTGATTAATTTTATGGCTGCTTCAACATTGATGGATTCATGCTCTATTCTTGCCTCAATTTGCAGGGTCTTAACAGTTGAAAAACAAGGAAATAAGAGGACCTTTATGGAATGATTTAAGAATATGTGTATGTTTTGAGTGTTTGTATTTGTATTGTTTTTATTCGTAAGAGAATCAGTCTGGGGCTCTCATCGATTAAAAACCACTCACTTCTCAAAGCTCCTCAGAACTCCAAACCTTCTGCATTAAGTATTTAATGGTCTTATACATTCAGTACAGCAAATAACTTGATGATGAGGTCTCTTGAAGATGAGAATTAAACGAGATAAAAAAATTTGCACATCAGTGACTGACTGTTTTCTTTGGATGAAGGAGACGTGCGAAGCATCCCGAAGTGTCCACCAGAGGGCGCCATTGCTGTATCGCTCCCAATAGCAATCTGCGAGACCGTGCCAGGGGGCATGAGACGTGATAAACTCAACAAAATGTATTAAAAATGTTAATATGTTTGTTCAAAAGCCTCCTTTTTTATTGGAAGATGAATAAGGCAGGGTAAAATATCATTATTCGTTCAAACCTCAAGATACGGTAGAAAAAGAAAATAATACAATTTTCAAGTTTAAAATGGTACAGTTGTTTATTAAACTTGGAAACTTTTCTGTGCATAAAATGTAGACAATCCTCACATTCTATATAACTATTGAATATGAACTACTAATCTCACAAATAACTAATTTCCCCCCATTAATGCTTAGTTTGTTGCATCTTCTAATGATATTTCCTTTTTCCCCCTTTTATTACATTGGAAAATTGGATGTAACAATACAACAAAAAGGCAAATACCAATGGAAAAAATGTTACAAATTGTGACATTTAAATTAGAATTAATATATGCAAAGGAAAAAATAAACAAAAAAACTACAATGAGATTATATTTGTTGATTATCAGTAAATGCATTAGGTATCATGGTAACACTTTACAATGAGATTATATTTGTTATCATTAAGTTTCATGGTAACACTTTACAATGAGATTATATTTGTTATTAAGTTTCATGGTAACACTTTACAATGAGATTATATTTGTTAATATCAGTAAATGCATTAGGAATCATGAACTAACTATGAACAATGTATTTTGACAGCATTTTTAAATCTTGGTTATAAGTTTTTAAATTCATGTTAACTAATGTAGATAACTAATATTAACAAATGGAACCTTACTGTAGTGTTTTCAGAATGATGAACTAACAATATATTTAACAGCATGCATTACTCTTGTAAAATTGAAATACAATTGCTTATTTTTGTTTCTTGTAAGTTCATAATGCATAAACTTGTTAACGTACAGCTACAGCTTTTTTTTTATTATTATTGTAGTATGTGTTGAAATTAACAAGTACACACTATTCACAGTAAGAAATAATGAATTTAATCTATGAGTGAATGTGTTTAATAACAGGATGGTTACTGAGATTAAGCCTGTAGTATTTGTCTGGTCATGTGATTCAACATGGCAGCCCCCATGAGAGGGACCTTCTCCGTGTAGAATAAACCATCTTTTATAAGGCTACTGAAATTAATAGTCTTCATCTCATTGTGAGTTGTAATGATTTATACATGTTTAAAACATTTTTTAGGAGTAAATATTTTTTTAACGAGGAAAGAGGTGTGCACCTTTGACCAAGATTAATAAATGATTTAAATATATTTGTTGTATATTAGTATAAAGTATATTGTTAGTTCATATTATCAAATGTAGGTAATGTTAATGATGTGTTAAATAAAATATGTAACAAAAATACAGATTAGATAGGCTATTACAGACATGGATAACATCGCAAGGTCTAACATTTCATATAATTTCTTGGCTTGAGCAATTATCATTATTTATGAAGAAAACATCGGCGTACTAATAAAACTCCCTTTTAATGACATGAAAAAGGAATGATATGGGCAAAATGTTCGGGAAAATTGGGCTAGTTCCTCCCCTTTAACGTCTAGGCGTGTGGTTGGTTTGCCACACGGGCTTCAGCAAGATGGCTGCAGTTGTTCGAGCAAATCAGGAGTGCGGGTTACTAGCCAGCGGTCCACATCACTAGAGACAGCCAGCGCTTATTCCTGACCACCCGTCCGAGTGTGTGTGAGTGAGTGAGAGAGTGTGTGTGTTGTGTGTATGAGCCGCAGCCAGTGGACCGAGCGGGTCACTTCTGACAAGTGAGTGTTTCACTACTGTAATATATGCATTTGAACGGGATTCATGCGTGGATTCAGAGAGTGCTGATATTCATTTTTACATACCGTTTGCGTGTGTTTGATGTTGGTTTTTCGACTTCTGGTTTTTGCTACTTCTGCCTGGCTGGCTCTTCTCTTTCCTGCATGATTTGTTTGATCTGATCTGTGAAAAGCCATTATTCCGGGCTGCACGGTGGAATCATGGGCTGTATCTTAAAACCTAGTGTGCTGTCTACTTAGACCGCATTTTTGGTCATCAAATGGCTGGTTTATGCAAGATGTCTGTCGCATTGCATGGACATTTATTGATCCCCTCCGATGGTGTTGGACTGAACGCTTTGAAAACAAAGACACCTGGGCTGGCATGCATGCACAAATACACGTGTGTATTGTGTACGTATATCCAGACAATGCGCCCTCTGTCTCCGCCTTGGCGCAGCTGGACGCAGCTGTGTGTGTCTTTCTGTCACAAGTGGCTGTTGCTCAATGTGCGTTCTTTTGTCGACATCACCCACTGCTGAAGAACGCAAGTACGAGAACGCAGGAAACTACCCGGATGTGTCCTTGAAATTGAGGATGCATCTGATGGCAGAGCCCCAGACTAAAAAAATGACTTTTTAGTCATAAACTGAAACATTCAGGAGCCAAATGTCTCTTTTTAGTAGCCAAATCACAGATTTTCTCGATTTAGATTGCCGTTCAGAAACCAAATAAAAAGCCAAAGAAAAGGAAGTCAGCTGATAACCCATTATCATTATCATTAATAAACAGTATATATAGTTGAAAGAAGATAAGTTTGCATTCTCTTTTGTCTTGTAAATGTTCACACCCCTTTCAGAATTTATACAAATATAAGAGTTAAAAGATTTTTCATTTAGTACTGCTCTTCAGAATCGACATTATGGATATATCATAGCAGCGAGCTCGTCATCACAACAGAACGGGTGAAAAGCAGCATGAGATATATTTTAACGTACACAACCCGACTGTCACCGGTGGCAACTTTAAATTTGTTAATTATTGTCGCAATTATTTTTGGTCGCATTTTTCGGCCATTTTAGTCCCAGGCTGCATTCCATTTCAAATTTGTATACCCTTCCCTTGCTAACTTCACTTTGTCTCATGGACACGGATACACTTCACTGATTATGTTGCGCGAGTGTCCACTACTGGCAGAAGACATGCTAAGGGTTTAACTGGGACACCCTTAACCCTTGATCACGTGGAGGACGTGGAAGGCTGATGTAAAATTGTGGAATAATTTAGTGATATTTGCACCTGAGAAAACAAATGTTTTCGGAGATTGATTTCAGAGGCTTATGTATAAATCTTATATGTGTAATATTGTTTTCATTAGAATGAATTGTTAGAAAGGATTAATCAAGATTTACACAAACTAATATGTTAACAACAATGAACACCTGGGCTATAACTGTGTGATAAACAGTTTAAGGTAGCTAAAAGTATTATGCTGTTAAATCTCAATATAAAATTTCTTTACCACCTAACTTCACTTCTGTCATACGTTACAGTTGTGTGGGGGCGGGGTTTATGAAGTGCAATCTGCTGTCACATCACAATCGAGTTACATTGTGGGATATGGAGCTGCCTGAAGCATACGTCAGAGTAGACTCGCTCCTCTAAATCGAGGGGTTGAGGGTCTGTCAACAGGAACTTCCCTTTCCACAAAGTGGAACGGACTTTCAAAATGGCGGTGGGGACTCCCCCGTGGGGAAGTGCTTAGGATAATTTGCAGGGAGAAAACGAGTCCTACAAAGTCCTGCAAAACCTCACTGGTGTGATGATATTAATGCTGTCACTGGTGTGATAATAAAAAGTTATGTGCAGAACCGATCACCGGTGATCAGCGGCAGGTGCATGCCGGTTAGTGATGTTTAGTGATGTCCAGTTTGTGAACGAATCATTATTTTGAACCAGTTCTTTTTAGTGAACAAGATTGAACTAGTTCACCAAATCGGACTGAATAATTTGAAACAGTTCGCATCTAGAGTCAACACTGACCCACAAGTTACTCTATCTTATCCTGTCTCTCGGATGAGCCTGACACTCCGTATCAAAACGAGCTGATAACCGGGAATAATATTATGCTAGAAGTGGTGATATCTGCTTTTGCCAAATCTTCTTTGCAATTAACCATTCCAACTAGTTCACAAATCAGACTGAATGCTCGGGTCGGAACAGCTCTACAATGAGTTGCTCGTAACAGTCCTCGAGTCAACGGTGCACTGAACTGAGAATCGCCTCTTTCGGAGGTGCCGACATACTGAGAACCGAGGGGCGAAATGTATGTTTCAGGTGTATTTTGCTGGACAACAGAGAGTGTAACAAATAAAACATACTGGAAATAATGTTTTTTTATTACTGTTTTATCAACGTATGAAGATGATCCAGTCTACAGCTCTGGAGTCAACAGTACATTGAGTTGATCACAGCAGTTCTCGAGTCAACAGTACACTGATCCGAGGAGAGCAGCTCTCGTGTCAGCAGTGCACTGATCCGAGGACAGCAGCTCTTGTGTCAGCAGTACACTGATCCAAGGACAGCAGCTCTCAGCAGTATACTGATCCGAGGACAGCAGCTCTCGTGTCAGCAGTACACTGATCCGAGGACAGCAGCACTTGTGTCAGCAGTACACTGATCCGAGGACAGCAGCTCTCGTGTCAGCAGTACACTGATCCGAGGACAGCAGCACTTGTGTCAGCAGTACACTGATCCGAGGACAGCAGCACTTGTGTCAGCAGTACACTGATCCGAGGACAGCAGCACTTGTGTCAGCAGTATACTAATCCGAGGACAGCAGCTCTTGAGTCAACAGTACGTTGAGCTGAGGACAGCAGCTCTCGTTTCAGCAGTACACTGATCGAGGATAGCAGCTCTTGATTCAACAATACATTGAGTCGATTGCAGCAGTTCTTGAGTCAACAGTACACTGATCCGAGGACAGCAGCTCTTGTGTCAGCAGTATACTGATCCGAGGACAGCAGCTCTCGCGTCAGCAGTGCACTGATCCGAGGACAGCAGCTCTTGTGTCAGCAATACACTGATCTGAAGACAGCAGTTGCCGAGTCAACAGTACACTGTTCCGAAGACAGCAGCTCTCGCGTCAGCAGTGCACTGATCCGAGGACAGCAGCTCTTGTGTCAGCAATACACTGATCTGAAGACAGCAGTTGCCGAGTCAACAGTACACTGTTCCGAAGACAGCAGCTCTCGTGTCAGCAGTACACTGATCCGAGGACAGCAGTTGTCGTGTCAGCAGTACACTGATCCGAGGACAGCAGCTCTCGTGTCAGCAGTAAACTGATCCAAGGACAGCAGCTCTCGAGTCAACAGTACACTGATCCGAGGACAGCAGCTCTCGTGTCAGCAGTAAACTGATCCGAGGACAGCAGCTCTCGTGTCAGCAGTACACTGATCTGAGGACAGCAGCTCTGGAGTCAACAGTATACTGATCCGAGGACAGCAGCTATCGTGTCAGCAGTACACTGATCCGAGGATAGCAGCTCTTGAATCAACAATACATTGAGTCGATCGCAGCAGTTCTCGTGTCAGCAGTAAACTGATCCGAGGACAGCAGCTCTTGAGTCAAAAGTAGATTGATCTCAGGACAGCAGTTCTCGAGTCAACAGTACACTGATCCGAGGACAGCAGCTCTCGTGTCAGCAGCACACTGATCCGAGGACAGCAGCTCTTATGTCAACAGTACACTGATCCGAGGACAGCAGCTCTTGAGTCAACAGTACACTGATCCGAGGACAGCAGCTCTCGTGTCAGCAGTAAACTGATCCAAGGACAGCAGCTCTCGAGTCAACAGTACACTGATCCGAGGACAGCAGCTCTTGTGTCAGCAGTACACTGATCCGAGGACAGCAGCTCTCGTGTCAGCAATAAACTGATCCAAGGACAGCAGCTCTCGTGTCAGCAGTACACTGATCCGAGGACAGCAGCTCTGGAGTCAACAGTATACTGATCCGAGGACAGCAGCTATCGTGTCAGCAGTACACTGATCCGAGGATAGCAGCTCTTGAATCAACAATACATTGAGTCGATCGCAGCAGTTCTCGTGTCAGCAGTAAACTGATCCGAGGACAGCAGCTCTTGAGTCAAAAGTAGATTGATCTCAGGACAGCAGTTCTCGAGTCAACAGTACACTGATCCAAGGACAGCAGCTCTCGTGTCAGCAGCACACTGATCCGAGGACAGCAGCTCTTGAGTCAACAGTACACTGATCTGAGGACAGCAGTTCTCGAGTCAACAGTACACTGATCCGAGGACAGCAGCTATCGTGTCAGCAGTACACTGATCCGAGGATAGCAGTTCTCGAGTCAACAGTACACTGATCCGAGGAAAGCAGTTCTCGAGTCAACAGTACACTGATCCGAGGAAAGCAGTTCTCGAGTCAACAGTACACTGATCCGAGGAAAGCAGTTCTCGAGTCAACAGTACACTGATCCGAGGACAGGAGTTCTCGAGTTAACAGTACACTGATCCGAGGAAAGCAGTTCTCGAGTCAACAGTACACTGATCCGAGGACAGCAGCTCTTGAATCAACAGTACGTTGATCTGAGGACAGCAGTTCTCTGGTCAACAGTGCACTGATCTGTGGACAACAGTTTGCGAGTCACCTGTACACTGAACTGAGAATTGCCTCTTTCGGACATAATACTGAGAACTAGGGTTGCCACCCGTCCTGTAAAATATAGGATCATCCCATATTTAAAGATAAATTGATGTGTCCCGTATTGATTTGTACTGTATTTAAGCTGGTCAGAAGGCATCATTGTGAAATTGTTCCAGATCACCAATTAACATTGATATAAAATGGAAAATTTGCCTACAGTGGGTAAGGTACCATCACAAATGGTGGTGAATAAAATAAATACAAATTATAAAAAAATAAGAAATATGTATAAACCATCCAAAATGTAATACATATTACTCCGGTGGTTAAATATATATCTTCTGAAGCGATACGTAAGTGTGAGCGAGAAACAGATCAATATTTAAGTCCTTTTTTACTATCAATCTCCACATTCACTTTCACATTCTTCTTCTTTTGTTTTTGCTGATAAACATTCTTCATGCATATTGACCCTAATGTGCAGGGAGAACTTATAATTTAAAAAAAGTTTCTCACACACCCATCATATCACTTCTGAAGATACAGATTTAACCACTGGAGTATTATGGATTATTTTAATGCTGGCTTTATGTGCTTTTTGGAACTTCAAAATTTTGGTACATGCATTGTAAGGACTTACAGAGCTGAAATATTTGCGTTCGGCAGAAGAAATTCATACACATCTGATATGGCATGAGGTTGAGTAAATGATGAGAGAATGTTCATTTTTTGGTGAACTATCTCTTTAAGTCTAGGAGGAGCTGTGTATGTGTATTGTTTGGCCTGACGAAAGCAAAAGGGGACATGACTGGGTCTGGATTTCTCTCTCTCTCTCTCTCTCTCTCTCTCACCAGTCTGACACCTCCATCTGTCTCTCTCTCATTCATGAGCAGTATGTAATGCTCTGCACACATATGGCTTTTGTTCTGGAGAATAAAGAGGCTTAATACCTATTAATAGCGGCTGTGATGCCTCCTCATGATCATGTCTTCACCGCCACAGCTCCCATCTCCCATCTCCCGCTCTGTCAGTTTTATTCTGTTTCTCCTGCTGGGTTCATGGGACTCGAGAAAGCAAACCAATTAGCTCACGGGGTAATGATGCAATGTCAGGGTGACATCACTCAGAGAGTAGGTTACCATACTGACTGGAGGTCTGAGTACTGTGTGTTGTGTGTTATGTGTGTGTGGTATTGTAACTTTTGATTTTTAGAATGCTGACTCTTGATGCTGACAGCATTACCTCTGTGGTGTGGAAAATTCTGTCATCATTTACTCACCCATGTCATTCCAAATCTGTGTGACTTTATTTCTGCCATGGAACACAAAAGAAAATGTTCTGCAGAATTTTTGGTGGCTATTTTCCTGTCAATGTTACTGAAGAGGATGGTGGTTGTTGAACTACAAAAATGAACATAAAAGTATAAGGTTTGTAGGCCTCCTTGCTCGCACATGCTTTTTGAGTTCTGCCCACAAATTGTCTGTCAGAGCTTTGTGATGGCCACTCCAATACCTTGACTTTGTTGTCCTTGAGACATTTTGTCACAACTTTGGAGGTATACTTTGGCTCATTTGTGCATTTGGAAGACCCGTTTGCGACCAAGCTTTAACTTCATGGCTGATGTCTTGAGATGTTGCTTCAATTGATCCACATCATTTTCCTTCCTCATGATGCCATCTATTTTGTGAAGTGCACCAGTCCCTCCTGCAACAAAGCACCCCCACAACATGATGCTGCCACCCCCATGCTTCATGTTTGGGATGGGTGTTCAAGCCTCACCCTTTTTCCTCCAAACATAACGATAGTCATTATGGACAAACAGTTAAAAAAAATGTGTCATACCAGAGGACATTTCTCTAAAATGTAAGATCTTTGTTTAAATACACTTAGGTTGAAGTCATTAAAACTCAGTTTTTAACCACTCCACTGATTTCATATTAGCTAACTATAGTTTTGGCAAGTCATTTAGGACATCTACTTGTGCACGACACAATCAAACAATTGTTTCACTTTTAATTGACTATATCACAATTCCAGTGGGCTAGAAGTTTACATACACTGTCTTTAAGCAGCTTAGAAAATTCCAGAAAATGATGTCAAGCCTTAAGGCAATTAGACAATTAGCTTCTGATAGGCTAATTTGAGTCAATTGGAGGTGTACCTGTGGTTGTACCTGTGGACCTCAGAAATAAATTGTGGATCTCCACAAGTCTGGAACATCCTCTAAAAACTGGTTCATTTCTAAAAACCTGGATTTAAGGAAAATCATGTTTGTGTTGATTGAATAAAATTTTATCTTTAATTTTTTTTTTACAAAAATAAACATTTAATCGTAACCAGGCATAGAACAAATAAGATAAAGCCAGTGGAGACTCTCTCATTAACATGTGCTTTCTCATTAACATGAGACATTATTACTGAAATATACCCATATGAATCGAATCGAGAGCTTGAGAATTGGAAACTAATTGAATCGGGAAATTTGTATCAATAGCCAGCCCTAATATTCAATGTAGTAATATTAATGATAATAATATATAAATAATAGTTACGTTATATTTAGGCAAAATCTCAAGCAAGATATTTTACCGCTTTTATTAATACTGTAATGCTTTACTGTACAGCACTGTGTTTGGACTAATAATAATAATAAACTCCAATTTTGGGTTTGGGATTGTGTGAGGATTAGTATAGACACTCTTCATTTAACAAAAAAATGCAATGCGATAGTTTTCACGTTTTCATTTGAACAAAATTCTATGAATTCATTTGATTAGAGAGTTTTTAATGATAAAATGTAATTCAGAGTAAATAAAATGGAAAACTCAGAATTTGGGAAAAAATAAAATATTTAATTGGGCCCAAGGTTGAGGGTCAGACTGAAGTGTGATGTGCGTGAGACAAACTGCCGATTGCTGTCTTGATATGACACAGATCAAATATCCTCCTCTGCTCCCTCCAAAATATAGATGTCCTCTTTATGCCAGCATTAGAGTGCCATCCTGTTACCTACTGAGACAGAAGGAAATGCTCAGTGGAACACAAAATTTGACGTTGGGCAGAATGTAAGTCTCAGTCACCATTCACTTTCATTGTATGGAAAAAAGATACAGTGAAAGTGAATTTGCTGTGAATCTGCTGTGTTTCATAGAAGAAAGTCATAGGGTTTGGAACAACATGAAAGTTGTTGGGCCTCATGTGCTCAGATAGGAGACAAAGGCAGGTCTACACACAGTTATAAAACCTGACTGAGGCCTGTTGGAACACTCAAAGCCAAATGGCTCCAAAATCCAACAAAGGGAGTCCAAACAGACTACAGATCCCATCAAGCCTTGCTCACTTTACACCTAGGTGTGAAATTCTAAAGGATCGAACTCAACTCCTAATGGATGAAATGCACGACAGAATGCGTCCCTCAACCATGATCTCATCGAGAGTATAAAACCCTGGAGATTCCTCCTAAGCCTCGTTTACAGCAACAGTATTCATCACGTCAAGTTGCAGCCCTGGTGCTCCCAGGTGTAGCCTCGCTGCCCAAGGAAGTAACATATGTACCTGAACTTTGGCCATACAATCTCCATCTGACTAGACGAGCCGAGATTCTCGTTGTTCCACCAAGCACGCTAACGGATCCGAAGGAGACCACTGAGCAATCCATGTATCACCCTTTTGCCTGCAGAAGTGAAAAAAAAAGATTTCTCTTCCTTCTTCAACCGAGTCGACTTCACTGATATCTCCGCCAACCCGCCGAGAATCAGCCACTATACTGCCCACAATAGAGAGAGGAAACGGCCTCCTATCATTACCCAAGGTTCGAGGAATCAAACGACGGACGAACACACATTCCACCCACTTCCTCACACGACTCAAGAGGTTTACTTATGGGCAGAGATAGAGAGGTTTAATTCTGAGCAGAGATAGATTATTATAGTGTTATTCTTGCATATAAAGATTATTGCTTGGACCGTTTATGGACTGCCGATTCCGCTCATTGCACTGGCTTCCAGTAAAGTATAGAGTTGAATTCAAAATCGTGCTACTTACCTATAAGGCACTTAATAATCTTGCACCACAATACCTTACACAATCTCTCCATGTTTACATTCCTTCACGTTCTCTCAGATCTTCATCTTCAATTTCTCTTGCGGTACCTCGGATTCGACTCACTACCATGGGTGCCAGGTCTTTTAGTTATGCTGCCCCCCGCCTATGGAACTCTCTTCCCACTGATGTTCGCAATAGCGAGTGCTTGTTGACTTTTAAAACGCGTCTTAAGACACATCTTTTTATACAGGCTTTCTTATAACATGACTTTACTGTACTTAATCTGTATGCTACTTGTTTGTTGTGTGCTTTGTTTTATGCAGTGACCTGTATATTGCTTGTGAGGTGACCTTGGGTGTTATGAAAGGCGCCATTAAATAAAATGCATTATTATTATTATTATTATTGCTGTGTTGTCATCCAACCACGTTGGGCACACAACCCCTCACAAACATACCCGCACACACATTTGGCGATAGAGCCCAGCTTTGTCCCTAAGTTATCGTGCCAGCGGAGACACATGATAAACGGGCAGACGCCATTAGCCCACATTCGTGGCCACATTTTCTGGCCGGAAACCTCCCGTGACACTCTCCACTCTCCACGTCCGCAATTTTGTGCAATCCTTCTCTTCTTACACACACACACTCACACACACACACACACACACACACACACACACACACACACACACATATACACACAAAACCTTCCTCTCATGTATTATAGGCTTATCTGTTACCATATCTAATCATGTTACTATTTAGTTTGTAGTAGGAAGTCAGAAGTTTATCAACTGCATTGTATTGATTATGAATTGATATTACTGCATCAATAAACTGTGTTATACTTTAAAGAGAAGTGTTTTGGTATTGTTCTGTATGCACCTGTGCCAAGGGCTGGCAGAGGATGTCAGTGCTCTGATTCAAGCCTTCATTGTTCCTTTTTTTGAATGTCGTTGTTCTCTGGACTTCGACTTTCCTAAGAGAACAATCCTTTATTGAGACTGCTATACTGTCTAATTATTAGTGCCTGATTCAAGGGTGGTGCCCCGGCAATATTCATTCTTAATAATATTCTATTGATTTTGATAACTGATGATCGTAACGGCTAAAAACACATCTTTTCCAAGAGTATTTTACCAGCCGCTAAAAAAAAAAAAAAATGTATTAACAATTCTTGTTGCACTTAAATCGGTTTTGTATACTATTGTGATGATACTGAAACTTTGTAGTATGGCACTTTTCGTACCACTGTCTCCTTAAGATGATTCGCTTATGTTCTTCCTCTTTTGTAAGTCGCTCTGGATAAAAGCGTCTGCCAAATGAATAAATGTAAATGTAAATGTAAATGTTCATTGCTAATAATTAATCAATAATAACAATAATTATCAAAGATAATTATTAATTATTGCTAATAACCAAACCCACTCTTGAATGATTTCCCAACAGAGTGAATATATAATGACATAATTTTCATTTTGGAGTGAAATGTTGAAATGTTTCCCTTTTAAATGTTGCTGTCTGACAAAAGTTCAATTTTAAAGGAAGCATTACATTTTTAAACATTATTCAGATTTCTCTGAATTAGTAAACATTTTGTAAAGGGATGTAAATTAGTTTTGCACAGTGAGAGGGGTTTTCAATTTGAGACTTTCAGAGACCACTAAGCTGTGTGTTTACATACTTACAGGAAATAGGCAGACCAATTATCTGGCAGCGGGCATAGATTGGTATATAATAGATGGTTTTCTAATTTAAAATTAATATTAATAGCTTTATAGAAAAATACAGTCCTGACCCATAGTGCAAATTTCCACAAAGCCTTAGCACTGCGTGTGTGTGCTTACCAGGGGAGAGGATACTTAATTAGTATCACACAAAGGAAAAAGTACAATGGTGTGTTGTTTTGTAGATGCTGATATATGAAAAGAAAATGAATTACTGTTCCATTGTCACAGACTGCGACATTCAAAGTTCAATTTCATTAGTCATATGAGAAGATGTTATTTGTGAGTCATTTAGTCCTTTTTTGACAGTAGTGCCATATGCACAAAGCTTGAAACAGCCACACAAATACACACTCTATAGGGGTGGAAGGCACAAGTCAATTGTTGATGGCTGAAGTCAGTGTTTGAGCCAGTCAGATACAGGCAGTGTTGAGAGTGGTACAGTATGCCAAGAGAGTATAAGAGATGAAGAGATCAACACCGGCATGTCTGGGGCCTATAAAATTCAAAGTTTAAAGACAGAAACTAATAAAAGTGATATTATTATATTATAAAAACAAGTCCTATGACCAATAATATTGAATATTTAGCCCTACTGAAAAGCTCATTCACATTGATTTTGAGTTGGGATGCAGATGTAAATTTACTGGTATTAATAACAAGAAGGTTATCTATAACATAGAAAAAAGTTAAAAGTTAACAACTTATTTACATAGGGCTAAATTATTCTGACAGTGCGACTAAATTCAGGTTTTTGTTGATTCTTGGAAATTTGAAGGCAAGCAAAACAAATGATATTTTTCTACAATCATAGAGCATTTGAAGATTACCACTTTTTACACAGAAGTAAAACTAACTTTGTCCATCAAGATCCAGGCTTTAAAGCCCTTGATTATATTTTGCATTAGCCTTTAGGAAAATTCACCATCATTCATTATTTTATTTTTATTTTTTATATAGTTTATCAGTGGTTAAGAAAACCATGGTAACCCAAGGTAAAACGAAGCACATCTTCACTACCATGGTTAGATAAAACATGATTTTTATAAAACATATATGGCATTTTTCTCTCGGATAGAGAGAAAAAGAGAGAGAGTTGGCAAACATTGTAGTCGCAATGGTGCAACCTGTAACTAAATGCGATCATTTAGTCAGAGTCCAGAACCCTGTATGGATAATGAATAAACGTTTAACTAAATAGTACAAAAAAGTATGTCTTGAACACTGTATTTGGTGAATATCATGGTTTACACAAAATCCACAACAATCGCTGTGCCAAGCTACTTTGCACTAAACTATTGAAAATGTGTGCACTAAACTATTGAAAATATGTGCCGTTCCGTAGAGGTTGAGGTAGATGTCCCCCCTTACTTTAGCTGTGATAACAAAGAAAAGAAAATGACACGTTGCTTTCCAGTTGGGTTTTTAAACACCTCTGTAAACTGTCCATTACTAACACACGATGACTACACATGTAATTTTAAAAAGTTCTAAGGAAACTTAAGTTTTCCGGAAATTCCACTGATACTGTTTTAGAGAATGGTCTAAACAATGAATAATTCCTTATCTGTCCAACAAATAAGAAGCAACATCGGCATCACTTTCTCCATCATCAAATTTTTCAGCCTTGTGTATGCTGTACCAATGTTTACTCTAGTTTTTTGCCTTTGCCGGTCTTTCTGTCTTCTTGTTTCAGACCTTTACGCTTCTTCGGCAGTACAGCTACTGAATCTTCTGTTGTCCCTGCTTCTAAAGCACGATAATAAATATGTTTCATTATGTTCTTTTCGCTCTTCGCATCACCAAACAACACTGCCCTAAGCATAGCCAAGCATATCTACATAGACAGCAGCAAAATTGCTCAAAAGTTTATCATCAAGATCGTTTTATAACCCAGCCCTATTGTATAGCACTTTTCTCAATAGTTGTTTAAAGCAGCTTTATAACAAATCATGCTTTAATGTTAAATACAGTGCATCTGGAAAGTATTCACAGCGCTTCACTTTTTCCACATTTTGTTATGTTACAGCCTTATTCCAAAATTGATTATATTCATTATTTTCCTCAAAATTCTACAAACAATACCCCATAATGACAACGTGAAAGAAGTTTGTTTGAAATCTTTGCAAATTTATTAAAAATAAAAAACAAAAAAGTCACATGTATATAAGTATTCACAGCCTTTGCCATGACACTCAAAATTGAGTTCAGGTGCATCCTGTTTCCACTGATCATCCTTGAGATGTTTCTACAACTTGATTGGAGTCAGCCTGTGGTAAATTCAGTTAATTTGACATGATTTGGAAAGGCACACACCTGTCTATATAAGGTCCCACATTTAACAGTGCATGTCAGAGAACAAACCAAGCCATGAAGTCCAAGGAATTGTTTGTATACCTCCGAGACAGGATTGTATCGAGGCACAGATTTCTGCAGATTTGAAGGTCCCAATGAGCACAGTGGCCTCTATCATCCGTAAATGGAAGATGTTTGAAACCACCAGGACTCTTCCTAGAGCTGGCCACCCGGACAAACTGAGCGATCGGGGGAGAAGGGCCTTAGTCAGGGAGGTGACCAAGAAACCAATGGTCACTCTGACAGAGCTCCAGCGTTTCTCTGTGGAGAGAGAACCTTCCAGAAGAACAACCATCTCTGCAGCACTCCACAAATCAGGCCTGTATGGTGGAGTGGCTAGACGGAAGCCACTCCTCAGTAAAAGGCACATGACAGCCCGCCTGCAGTTTGCCAAAAGGCACCTGAAGGACTCTCAGACCATTTTTCACAAAATTCTCTGGTCTGATGAAACAAAGATTGAACTCTTTGGCCTGAATGGCAAGCGTCATGTCTGGAGGAAACCAGGTACCGCTCATCACCTGGCCAAAACCATCCCTACAGTGAAGCATAGTGGTGGCAGAATCACGCTGTGGGTATGTTTTTCAGCGACAGGAACTGGGAGACTAGTCTGGATCGAGGGAAAAATGAATGCAGCAATCTACAGAGACATCCTTGATGAAAACCTGCTCCAGAGCACTCTGGACCTCAGACTGGGGTGAAGGTTCATCTTCCAACTGGACAATGACCCTAAGCACACAGCCAAGATAACAAAGGAGTGGCTATGGGAAAACTCTGTGAGTGTCATTGAGTGGCCCAGCTAGAGCCCAATCTTGAACCCGAATTAACATCTCTGGAGAGATCTGAAAATGGCTGTGCACCGACGCTCCCCATCCAACCTGTTGTTGAGGTCCTGCAAAGAAGAATGGGAGAAACTGCCCAAAAATAGGTGTGCCATGCTTGTAGCATCATACTCAAAAAGACTTGAGGCTGTAATTGGTGCCAAATGTGCTTCAAAGTATTGAGCAAAGGCTGTGAATACTTATGTATGTGAGATTTTCTTTCTTTTTTTCTTTTTTTATACATTTGCAAAGATTTCAAACAAACTTCTTTCACGTTGTCATTACGAGAAAGCCCTGGATTCAGGCCACAGTTGGAGTCCACGATGGAGGATGGTATGTTTTGTTATGTTAACTCAATACTCTGGTTGAAAGCTTCACTTTATTTAGTTAATCAGCTACTGAAAAGCTTGCTTCTAAAACAACCAGGCCAATTTATCTGCTACATTTGTGTAAAATCACCATGCAACAACTGCTTTATGCAGCACAATGAGCTAGTAGCAAACAGCTAGCAGTTGTGTTATTGTTTATTGTTTTGTGTTGTGTTTAAGATGACGTCACTGCAGTAGAGGCAGCACAACTATGACAATCAGCCTATAATTCCACTCATGTTTTGGCGGCACTAAACAGCAGTGGAAAAGCAAGCTCAGAAAAGTAAAGCGAGTAGAGTTGAGTCGAACCGTAACGTGCAGTGGAAAAGTGCCATATGTAAAATCCCGGGCCCATTTCTTTTCCCAGTACACACCTTCATATGCCAAATATGACCTAGTTACATAGTATGTTTATTACTAGTCATGTGTTCTTTGAATAACATCAATTATTCATTGTTTGGCTATGTTTAAAGTTTAAATTAATGATTCAATTGTAAGGATAATCATCAGTGTGTATAGTCTTTAATGTCCATCTCAGATTCAGGGCAGTGGTCAGAGACATGTCCTTTGCGGTCAGGTGCATGATTTTCACCCGGTGGACGATACCATGGACAATACCATGCATTGTTGGAGTGACCCAAGCCATATCTAGGGGTGGTCTGCCTAAAAAAGACTTATATCTAGGGGGTCCGGGGGCAGCTCCCCCATGAGAGTTTTTTTGTTGTCGCAAAAAACAACACCAAAGCGTTCAGTTCTGGTGACTTTGTGATAAGCATTTGTTTTATTTTCTCGAGTATAAGTAGAATTCATGTAACTATAGGCTAAAGCATTTCTTCCAGGAACCGTTCAGACAGATGCGTTTTTGTGCTAAAAAAGCAAAATGCACCACAACAAATAGAGCAGAATGCAGGTGTCTCGAGATGCATTATAATCAGTTGAAGAAGTTTTTTTTAACATGACACAGCATCTAAAAATGCAGCGCTCTCTTGAGAGACTCTAAAAACAGTGAAACATGATGCAGTTGTCAAAAGATATCTATCTAGCGAATGTTTACATGGAAAAACGATTGAAAAACAGTGCAAGCGGACGCAAAAACTTGTTCACAAGACACAGCACTAGCTGAAGTTTCTCAAAGTTACCTCTCAAAAAGATTGTTTCTATTGATTGTAGGTAAATTTCCACTGTATCCAGCGTTGTTTTTTCTCTGTATTCGTAAATATCCCGATACTGTTTTACTGTGTGAGAAACCGCTCCAAATGATTCAATGAGAGAGCACTCTGAACCACGAATCGATTTAGACCTTTGTGCAAGCCATTTGGCCAATTCACTGAAAAGAACTGACTTAAAAGAATAATTCATTCACAAATTGCTAGTTCTTTTAAACAGCCAACAGAAATACAGGAAATGTTTCATGATTGGTGAAATAAATATTACTCGCAGTACGTAAGGCCGAACAGCTGCAGGGACCTCTGGGGACAGTAATAGACTACTAAGAACATCCTAGCAACCACATGGCAATGTACTAACAACCACTCAGAAACCTTTTCAACAGAATTGCAATGCCCTGGTAACCACCCACAACACAGACAAGTATGGCTGGGTAAAAATATTTTTTTTCCGATTATGATTCAAATCCCAAGATATATCTTTAATTTAAAGTTTTGGTTGTGCTGATTTTAACTTTTATCTGATAGCAAATGAACTGCAAAGTTTTGGCCCTGTTGTTAATTTTTTTTAAATGAATCTTTTCGTAATTTAAGAAGTTAGAAGGTTCCCTGTATAAATTACAGCATAAGCTGAGAGATCATTTTTCATATGTATGCAAATTAGACATTGCAATTTAAATATAGCCAAATTAATCTGAAATTATTTAAATGAAATGGAAATCGTAATTGAATAAAATCCACAGCCCTAGTACATGTGCCAAATAATATCTACTGTCGTTATACCCTAGGAATCAAATAGCAATGTGCTAACAACCACTCAGAAATCTTTACAACCAACCACAACCAGACTGATCTCGCCGTGAATTCAGAAAGTGTAGGTTTCTTGAGCTAAACTCAGTCTGTCAGAGTTGGGACTTGTCAGTCACTCGGTAGAATGGGGCCGATGTCAGGGTACTAAAATAATAATTTTTCTTGAAACATACTTTTTCTTTGACCCTGACCTCTCTTCACCTTTATCTTTCTGTGACCCTGAACTCTCTTCACCTTTATCTCTGTCTCTCCAAGTAGTATTTCCGAGTAAAAGTATCTGAAACTGACTTTAGTTCCTGCAGTGGGAAAGGGCCTTAAGTCTCATTGCTGCCTTTAACCTCATCTCTGTGTCTCTCCTCAAGGCCCCAATATATAATTTCTCTTAAGTTCCATATCAGATTATGCCTAGTCGAACGCGCTGCCTTTCAAAGTATACTCTTTTGGCCTGAATACAAACATGTATTCCTGTGCATGCCTGAGGACTGTCCACTTGTTGAGCAAATCTAGGCCACGTCCCGAAAGGCCGCGCAGACTGTTCCGATCAGCAACATTGACAACCGAAGTAAACTTTGGCCTTCAGTCCTTTTGGTCTACACTCCTGTCTTTCTCTCTTTGTTTCTATTCTCATGGCTAGAGAGTTTCTTTCTTATACAATGGTGCTATTATTTCAACATCTCTCCTCCAAACCACCACTCACCACCCTGCTTAAGACATACATGAGGAACAAAAGAGAATGTGGACTTAGTCTTAAGATAACTGAGACAACTCAGGGCAGTTTTTACTGTGTATGTGACTTGGCAGTGCTTGGCGGGCTTGTCAGCCTGATGATCTCTTTAAACTGGGACGAGGGGTAGAAAGTTCTGCCTTTCTGGGTGAGTAAATATTATGGAGGGGGGCTGCTGTCCTGCTTGGTCGGTCACAGGCTGAGATGAATGGATGGATATCACTGGTTGCTCAGAGCTGAGGTTTGTTTTTTGTGCCGTCCTATTGCAGTTGAGATTTGAAGGACTGGTGATCTCCTTATGTTTCTTGCTCTCTCCTGATCAACCTGTTTTTCAAGCTGAGCGGATGCTAAGAGCTCAAAGCCCTGCAGCTTCATTGAGGGTGTGTACTTATTGCATGTGTGCATTGATTAGTGTGTTTATTTGTAGTAGGTTTGTGATGTTATCTTGCTCTGCTTCGTCTTCATTGATGTTCTTTAGAAAGTAGGCTATTAATTTTTTGTCCCCATACATAAGTAAATTATTTGTATTGTCAGAGGTTATTTTTAGGTAAGTAAGATCATCAACAGCAAACTATCAACCTATCAACATCTTTTGTTGGTCCAGGAACAACATTCCTGTCAGAAAATATTAGTCCAAACACAAAACCATGAGCAACCTCTAAAATCAGAGGGAAATTATTGGTTGTTAAGAATGGTTTGCAAGCCCTTAACACGAGCCCTAAACCTAACCTACCCTTTTCCATAGCCCTAAAATCGGATTGGTTGATAGGAATATTGTTCCAAGACTATTGATAAAACAGGAATGTGTCCTATTTGACAAAATTCATGTTCACTTTATTGGTTATGGTGCGTTTGTTTGAATGCCTTGAGATATGGTTAGGATTGATAGATCTGTTTGTAGGTTGAGGAGGTATAATGCCCATTGAAAGTATTTCAGTGTTTGTGTCTGAAACTATTAGAGAGTGAAAGTGAGAAATGTAAATGTTGTCAGTATAGGTTTAAGCAACTGGTTAAGCCTTGTACTATTGACACAGTTTGACATCTGGACGATAAGCATCCCATGACACTAATATGACCTGTATAGAAACACACCAGACATACATATCCAGTCATTGATATAGGCACATATATTTTATGTACACACACACAGCTTTAGCAGAACATAGACTTCAGCACTCTGTTTGCGAAAGAGAAAGTGTACCCGAAATAAGTGTCCAGCTTCTTGTTTATGTCTCAGTAGTAAGTGGTGTGAACAGACTCTCTGGCTCTGTTAGGTAACATGATGATGAACGAATTAACTAACTTTATTTGAATTTTTTTTCCCCACCATGTTATCAAAGTTATTGTAAAGGGATTTAGATGGGCAAGGAGGAGGCAAGAACAGGCTTGAGAATATAAATAATAGTTTAATAAGAAACTTAAACAAAAACGCAAACACACACATGACGGACATGTCTGTAAATTATCTCTCTCTCCCACACCACCGTCCGCAATCGGCCTTTATCCCTCTCTGAGGCTCAATTAGCCCGATAAGGGACCGGGTGTGTATAATCACGACCCGGCCCCTCCCTCCGCCCTGTCACAGTTATTAAATGGAAAACAATTAAATTCTCTCATCGTTTACTCACCCTCATGCCATCCCAGAGGTGTATGACTTTCTTTCTTCAAAAGAAGATTTTTAGAAGAATGTCTCAGCACTGATCCGTACAATTCAAGTGAATAGTGATCAGACCTTTGTAGCTCCAAAAAATCACATAAAGGAAACAAAAGTTATCAATATGACTCCTGTGTTTACATTCATATCTTAAGAAGCGATGTGATAGGTGTGGGTGAGAAACAGAACAATATTTAAGTCCTTTTTACTATAAAGATCCGCTTTCACTTTCAGATGTGAATATGAAACTAAGAAGGCAACTCATGTGACTTTTAGATGTAAAAGTGAAAGTAGAGATTTAAGAGTGAAAAAGGACTTAAATATTTAACTGTTTCTCAAACACACCTATCATATTGCTTCTGAAGATATAGATTTAATCACTGAAGTCATATGGATTACTATTATGTTTCCTTTATGTGATTTTTGAGGTACAAAGTTCTGATCACAATTCACTTGCATTGTACGGACCAACAGATCGGGGACATTCTTCTAAAAATCTTAGTTTGTGTTCAGCAGAAGAAAGTCACACATCTGGGATGGCATGAGGGTGAGTAAATGATGAGAGAATTTAAAAATTTTGTTGAACTATCCCTTTAATGATAGTCTCAAACTGTTTAAAAGAGCATGCTCCCTATCTACTATTGGTCGAAAAACAGATAGCTCCCAAATCCTCACCATTGGTTGAGCCAGTTATGCCGTGTCAGGCTGGTCGGAATGCTTAAATAAACTAAGCAATGTTTTATAGTGCCGCAGACCAAGTGTTTATACTTTTTGCTTTTTCAGGGTATCAACTTAGGAATTGCTTACAGATTCTTAACATATTAAACTGGCATAGAAGATGTGTAGTAACATCGAAAAATTAACACAGCTAACAATGGTAGGGTATAGAGTATGGAAAATGATGGAGAGAAGGGAGTGGGGCAAATTATGCGATTTGATCTGTTGCCTGCATGTACCATAAATCAATGTGTTAAGCTAAATGCTAGGCTGCAGTTCTGTCGAAATAATTGACTTTTCTCTCTTTGGCTCGTTTGAAGGCTGCGTCCTCTGGAGGTTGCATTTGTCCGCCGCATACGTCATCGAGGCTGTCTCGTTTCAGAAAAGTGAGTAGGACACTCCGAATGCAGCCTTGAATGCGACCTTCTTTCATGGGAAATCGGAGGATACATGAGGTGTATCCTTCGTGGGCACTGACAACCCACAATTCTTTGCTCAATGGAAATGGACATAATTTGTCTAAATAAAATTATGCTCAAACTCAAGTAATGTTAATTCCCAAGTTGATGTACCTCAGTAGATGGGTGCAGAGTATATAACGTGTATAATTATAGTAATATATAATTTAAATAAAGTATTATAGACTAAAAGTACACCTGTAAAATCTATTTTCTTTTCTTTCTACATCATTATAACATTCCCTTCTAAAGGGACTTTGTTCCCATCTCACTCAAAGCACTTAAAGTGTGGCGTGCTGTCATAGTAACCATGTTCCGTTCCGTTTCCGTTTGTCCCACGAAGGCAATCTCGTTTAAACAATGCTTGTTTAAAGGAGGACACTTTGTATACTGCAGCCTTCAAAGGACGCATCCTACCTATCACACAGCCTTTGAAACGAGACACAGCCTTTGTCTGTCTTTGGGCTATAAATGAGCAGACCCATACGGAATCAGCAGAATTTTGAGCCTTTTCGGTGCTGATTCTATGGAATCAGATTTAAACGTAATGCTGAATATGGCAGTTGTAGGTCTGGTAGTCCCGAATGATAAAATTGTCAAATATAACTGCTCAACCTTTTTGGAGATTTTTGTCTTTCCCCATTCAAGTAAATAGGAGCTGTACTCGTATCCATAGAAAATAGCTGCCTGGAGGCATTACAAACATGGCCACCAAGTGACCTGACTTGCATTTAAAGGGAATTTAACTAAGCTGAGAGTACTACAAATAATTCGAGAATATTGTAATTAGATGACAGCATTTCGAAAGTAGGAAAAATATTTCATACATGGCACACAAGAGGCTGACGATACCTTAGGTACCTATCCTTACAGACCTAAGATGGTCTAAAACCTAATATTCACTCATTTAAAACTCCTACTGGGGCCAATTACACAGGCCTTTATGGGATGGAGCACCAAACCTCAGCAGACTTTAGAGGTAAATATTGTTTACTCAAGACTAGCAAGCTGAGAGCGGTCGGGCTTGTGGGTGCACACATACACACTTTCACACACTTTTCTCTCGCCTGTACACCTGGTGTTTTGTCCTGCACCCTGTGCTGCTAAAGCTAGAGGTTTATCTGTAAACACTGTCCCTCCTGACGACTTCAAACGAGGAAAGAGACGAGGAGGAGGAGTAGCTAGTGCGTTTGATGTTTCTTTCCTCTGTTTGTCCTCTTATTTTCTTCCCTTCTTTTCTGCATCCATTCGTGTGCGAGGTAGTGAAACTTGGGTCATCAAGCTGTGTGTGTATTGTATGTGGTGAGATCTGATAGTTAGTTCTATTTGTTTTGTTTATACAAATAATAGCTTAATTATTATACTACCACAATAAAAACATACGCATCATGTTCAGAGCCATGGCCTTGAGTTCAATGCGAGTACTATATTGAGAATATTAGTATTATATTGAGTTATCATGCACATGAAGGACCCAGGTTTGAGTCCAGCTCGGGCCATGTTCCCCATCCTGGTCCCTTCTTTCCCACCACTTTTATTTCCTGCCTCTTTACTACTCTGTCTATGAATAAAAAAAATGGCAAAATAATAAAAAAACAGCAAAAAAAAACAAAAGCATTATATTTAAATAGTGATAATGACATTTGTGTTAATATTCGACATGTCGGGCATTTCTCTCACAAAATTACTTAATACATATGGTACAAAGTTTTCCTGAAATTTCGCTCCGGCTAGCTGTTACGAACGACCGAAACAAACTCAAAAACACCTTTTTGTTAATCCAGATGAAGTCACACCCATTCGTTCTTCGATTTCACAGGACGTATGCAGAGGCATTTAAAGGGATAGTTCACCCAAAAATGAAAATTTCGTCATTATTTACTCTTGTTGTTCCAAACCCATGACTGACTTCCAAGGAACACAAAAAGTGTTAAAGCCGAGTCACCATTTACTTTCATCGTATGGAAGAAAAGATGCAATGAAAATTAATGGTGATTAAAGCTAACATTCTGCCTAACATCTCATTTTGTGTTCCAAAGAAGGAAAAATAAAAGTACAGGTTGGGAAAACATCAAGAGGGTGAGTAAATGCTGCCAGAATTGTATTTATTTTGGTGATCATCACTTTAAAGAACCTATTAAGTAAAAAGGTGTATTTCTTGGTAGAAGAAAATCTGATTTTTTGTTCTAGCTATTATTGGTCTATCGCTAATTTTGATTGTGTTTTGTCTCTGTCTTATGTTGTCTTATGTTAGTTTTGGACCTGGTTCAATTCGGAGATACACATGTTCTAAATGTCATTCGTAAGTAAAGAAAAAAGAGGAATCTGTAAAACGTGTTTGGATCTGTTTAGGCTCAACTCAAATGTGTTTTCTTTTCCTGGTGTCATTAGTGATCAGTAGTATGTAACAGCTACCCATTAGAGAGGATAATGATGCTAACTGTGTGTCCGGTCTGACAGGATGACTTAAAACATGTGCACTGTCAGCCTCGTTGTTGAATATGTTCTCTGTCTCTTTATCTCTCTGTCAGGTGAGATGGTAAGAGGGAGGAAGGAGTGAGGCCATGGGCTGCACCTCGGCTAAGCAGGTGTCGGCTGTGCCCACTGACGAAGAGGGCCGGGGCAAAGCCTACAGCAATGGAGACCTCTTCACTGGTCAGTCTCAAACAAACACACACTACAAAATGTACACTAAAACACTACATAGTGTTCTATGGACATAGCAGTTATTGAGGTAGCAGCCAGGTATAAAGTGACAACATGGCAATGTTGACTGCTTTGTGTTATCTATCACTCTGTAAAATGTCCTTAGCCAAAATTACTAAATAATCAAAAGCTTGACAGTAAGACAGTGCTCCAGTTTGGGACATACTACCACATCATAACATTACATATTTATACCACAATCCCTTGTTCGGTGAGTATTGATTGTTACCTGGAAGTGTTAGCATCTAGCTAAATACCTTTACATTCAAAAACAAAAATTTACTAAAAGATTTGAATATTTTAATAACTGTGGTGGCAGCTTCGGCCTTGTATTCTTTTGAAATTTTCTTCCAACTATTGAAATTGAAGTTGTTGAAGTTGAAATTGAACCATCACAATCTCTGTCATATTAGCATGAATGCACACTTTCATTCAGATACATTTGGCTAATGGATTTTTGTGTGTTTGGGATGCACTAATTGATGGAATTGACGTTTCGATCATATTGGCCAGATGTTTGTTGCAGCTAAGAAAGACGTTTTAGATTTTGAACATCAGATTGGCATTCAGCAATCATTCAAGACAGTTTGTGCTAAACTTTAAGCAGGGCAAAAACATGTCAACGGTTGGACAGCCAGTTAAATTTGTTAATTTATGTCTAAGCAGTGATTGTTTTACAATGTTTTGGGAAGTTGATTACATTCTGGGAATTCTTGGATGCGTCTTTATGGGGACTAATACTGACGTGTTTGCCCTGTGTAAAGACTGTCAGCCACATCTGCGACAACAAGCCTGTGTGTGCTTGAGAGGGAACTCTTATCAGCTGGAGTGAGTGAGTCATGCTTGTGAGTGTGTGTTGTGTGAGTTTTGTGTGATTGTGTAAGGTTGTGAATATGTTTTAAAGGGTTTAGATAAGTGTTCCTTAGCAAGCGACCTGTGCCTGTGAGAGAGTGACAGAGATTATAGGAGATTAAGAATTAGGGGCAAAACAGCAGAAAATCCACACCGGAAGACCAGCCACATGGGGCTGTCTCCCACCCGCTTTCTCGCTCTCTCTTTCTCCTTCTTCCTGCCATGTTCTCCTCTGTGTCTCAAAGGATTGCAAGCATGTGAGATGGTGGGTAATAGTCTGAGAACTAAAGAGAGTGTGAGTGACATGGGATCACATACTCCCCTTTTTCCTCCTCTGACATTTATCCCTCCCTCTGCATATCTGTCGTTCTTCTCAAGGCCACACTTTCCTCGTTTCCTTCCTTTCTTTGGGTTGGGCTGTCTCCTTTCCATTTCTCCGTCTACTTTCCGTCCCTCCCCATTACCCAAACTATTTTATGAGTCTCTTTTTTTCAGTTTCCCTCCCCTCTTGTCATACAGTGTTTTGAACCTTTTCACAACTCTCTCTGGATATGTTTGTAATAGCATACTACCATAATACTCATACTATTTCTGCATGTTTGGTATGCATTTTTATTTGTATAGCGACTTTCACAACTAACATTGTTTCAAAGCAGCTTTACAGAAAGTCATGCATTATCAGAAAATGAAAGTGTAACATCCATAAAGTCTTAGTCATCATTGTGTAGTTTGATAAAATACGATTGTGAATTGTGTTTAAAAGTAAGTAATTAAATAATAATAATTGTATTTAGAAACCCAGTGAGCAAGCTGAAAGCGACTGTTGCAATGGATGTTGATTAATGGAGAAAAATAACCTTGGGTGAAACCAGGCTCACTGTGGGGCCAATTCCCCTCTGGCTAACATCATGAATATAATGCCAATATTACTTAATTATGTATATTGCAAGTCATGGTTTAAGGTTCAGTGTTTAAACAAAGATTTTGTAAGAACTGTAAGATTAATGACTAATGTCTTTGAAGTTCATCGTTGATTAACTGCAGAAGTTCACATAGATGAATTGTCCTTAGTTAGTTGGCTGATGAAGGGTTTTGTTGGCAGTAAATTGATAGTCTATGTATTCTATTATAAGAGTGTTATCCATTATTAGACCGAGGTGATGCAGGCAGAGATCAATGAGGTGCATCGCAGTTCAACCGCAGTTTCGGTGAGGTCTATCCTAAGTCCAAGGTTCAGGCAGTGGAATATGAAGTATCCCATGTCTTATGTTTGGAGTAGGCATCAGTTCATGAAGTCCATCGTTATAGACTAAAGTGATGTTTGGCTCGAACAACTCTAGCTCGAGTTGTTTCCAGTGATTTGCGGTGTAACGAATTAACCAGATGTAATAGATATTAGTCTATTTGGGTAGACATCATATTTAACTTCATGCAATTGAAAACAAGGCTGTGAGGGTTATATGTACAGTCGGTTGCATGGGTTGTAATTTTGTATATATTGGCGTTACAAACGTTCAGTTGACACAACATTGAAAATATGTCTTTTTAATTAAAAGTAACAAGAAAATAATGAAAAAATGTGAACTAGGACTTTAGGACCTATTAAATGGAATTTACGTCTCTCCCTCACAGCCTCTTTAGGTCCGATTAAAGGGGTTTGTTCACCCAAAAATGAAAACTCTGTCATATATTCATCCACATGTTGTTCGAAAACTGTTTTGACTTTGGTCATGTCCAGACTAATTAATTTTCATTTGAAAACGCATTGATTTTGCTACGTTTACACCTCTCATCCACTCTGAAACAGCATTTTCCAAGCAAAATAACCATATTTATTTCCAAGATGAAACTGGATGTTACTCAATGAAATAAGCGACCACCATAATGAGGTCATGTGACAGTGTGTCATACCTCTGAAAACATTTATCATAGCAAAATGCATCTTTTTTATATATAATTTGTTTAAAAAAAAATTGGCAGTATTCATAATATGTTATGCAGTATTCAGTAAGAAGTATGATAGTATTCCATTCCTTGGTTTCTCTGTCATCTTCCTCATCTTCCACCATTTCTTATTTTCTGTCTATTTCATTCTGTGTGCGTGCGTGTGTGTGTGTTTGTTTGTTTGACCTATAGGGTCATGTGGCAAATCTGGTAATCTGTGAGTGAACTGGAGTGCTCAGCAACAGATTGATGAGTATTATATTCACCAGATAGAATGGAAAGCGAATGGAGCAGTGACCTGGTTACTGTGGATTATTTCTAACTCCCCTTTCTCTTCTTTCTATCTGTCTCTCTCTTTCTCTCTTTCCCCATCTTTTTATCTCTTCCTGCTGCAAGCCCGATGCCCTTCTTTCCACTGCCCTTCCTGGTTGTCAGTCAGACATCTCTATCAATAGAAACAGAGGGAGACAGTTCTCGCCCCTCTCGAACTCGCAGATCTCGCCCTGACTGGATTAGTGCCAACAGACTGTTTACTAGTCAAACTGTGTCAGTTTTCAGGCAGTGAAAATGTGTGTGTTTGTGTGTGTCCTCATCTGTGACTCAGTGCTTAAGTCAATCCACACGTACAATCTCCTGCACACACAATGACAGGAAAGGCACAGCTGGCCTAAAATAAACAATAGGGGCAGCAGGCGGAGAATATGCTGTCTGATTACATGTGATCTGAAGTGAGCTGTTGAGATTGGTGTGTGTGAGTGTGTTTTCTGCCAGTCTAAAGAGGTGTTCACACATGCAGCAATCTCTACAGCGATAAATTAAACGGAAGTCATTGGCATTCAATGAGAGCAACATGAGTAGTGGTGGCTGTTGGCAATACGATGTTGGTGCATCCAGAAATACAACGAAGTTAAGAAAAGTCTAAAGGTAAAATGTGTAATTTCTGTGGCACTAGCAACACTAAATGGAATTATTGTTTTTAAACAGGTTTACCAAACACTCCCAGCATCTTCCATTGGATGGAAAACAGATGGTCCCACCCCAAACTCACGCCACTGCCTATGTCAGGCCGGTCAAAATTCTTAAACAACAGAGTTTTAATTGCGTTAGTGTTTACACTTTTTTTTTTTCTTTTGAAGAATGGCTTACTTATAGTTGTCTCTACATATTAAAGATATATTCCGGGTTCAGTACAATTTAAACTCAATCGATAGCATTTGTGGATTTCCACAAAATTACATTTCCACTTGTCCCTCCTTTATTTTTTTTTAAATACTTTATCTTATCCCTCCTTAATATGCTGAAACAACTGTAAGTTAACCTCAAAAACTGTAAACACTGTGTCTTTCTAAGTTTGTTTTGAACGACCCATCCATACTGACACAATAACATTTAACTCAACCAATGGCATAGTTGGGGGTGGGACTATCTGTTTGTTTGATCAACAAAAGACATGTGTATATTTAAGTTCTGTTTGATGGCGGTAGTGGCCCAGAAAATATGCACTTTCAGCTTTAAAATAGCACAAATCGAGGTTACAGTAAGGTACTTACAATGAAAGTGATTGGGGCCAATTTGTGAAAATGTGAAGCTTATAATTTTATAAAAGCAATTATATTAATTCATCTGTAAAAACTTGTCTATTATTTGAGCTGTAAAGTTGCTTGAATTGTCATTTTCGTGGGATTACAGGGTTTAGTGTGTTATGTCGTAATAAGTTATAAAGTTGGATAACGTTACCGGGAAAAGGTTAGTAATCGAAATCATCACACTAAAATCATGTTAATATGCATATTGTTTACGACTTGTCTTGATACAGTGAGTATTTAAACGTTTACAGGTTGGCCCCATTTGCTTGCATTTTAAGTGCCTTCTTTTAAAGAAAGGGAGGGTTGAGTCGAAATACATTTTTGTGGTAATCAACATTATGTCACAAATGTTGTCGATTGAACTTAACCTGTATTGAACCCGGAATATTCCTTTAAGCTAGGATAAGCTTGGATATTTTAACATCCAAAAGAACTGTATATGTCTCCTTTTAACTTGATATAAATGATTTATTTATTTGCAATTCATTCATCTTGTTTATATATATCATGATGCATTATGCACGATCATTTTCTCCTCCAGAATGTGAATTATTAGTGGTAAGAAAGCATATTCCTTGTCAAATTAGAAGGACATCTTAATTTTAGCGTCAACTTTTAAAAAGCTATGGCCAGTTGTGTAACCCAGCAATAACATTAGGGCATCCAACAGTACGAACGCCCATTATCACCAACAATACAGGCACTCTGTGACCTCCAGTGATTAAAATTACTGTACAGTATTTGTGAACAGGGCATGAGAGGGTGTGTGTGTGTACATAAGGCTTGTAATAAGCAGGCTCTAGTGGATACAGTAACCTGCTAGTGTTCACAAGGTGACTGTTTAGCTAATGTTTTTAACAGCAATGGCGTACAGTAGTAGGGTAAGAGATCATCTCAGTGACAACGTGTCATCTGAGTTTTAGAGCTGTGACTTCAGATGTTACTGTTTTTACAGCTGATCTTTTATCAGAGGCTTGGTATCGGTCATGTGTCTCAAAGGCAGAGAAAAACATGTTGATATGTTTTTATTATTATTATGGGATCAGCTTTGGTTTCGTAACTCTTCTCTTTTCAACCACAATGCTAACAACTTCTCTTTCCACCACAATGCTAACAACTAATCTTCCATCTACAGTCAAAGAGAGAGCGAGAGAGATTGACAAACTACCCTCCTTCGCAATGGACTCGCTGTGTTAACAGACACCCACTTACAAAATAGCTCCAGGGCAGATCTTCTCTACACTGATTCTAAAAGTAAAGCAGCCCACTCATGTTCCAAAGACATGCCACTCACAGCACTGAACACATCAGAAATTATGCCAGGATTCTTTGTCCGATTTCCATTTTAGACAAATAAGCAGCCAAACAGCTAAATTACCTGGTCTACAAAAAACGCTTTGCCATCAGTGGCAATAAAGATAAGAATGTTTATTCAAGCTGTGCAAAATATCTGGCTAAATGTAGCTTAAAAAATATCTTTCAGTTCTTTGTAAACGGCTGTCAGTAAATTTCACAAGACCCTTAACAATTTTTTTATTTTGAGTCTAAATTTACCCATTCGTTTTTCGTGTGTAAAACAACTGCTCTGAATCATTTGCATGCTTCCCACACAGTCTGAATCGTTCAGAGTGAATTGTGAACTAATTCAGACCATTTTCACAACACGTTTTAGCAATTAATTGAAAAGAACTGACCCAAAAGAGTGATTCGTTTGCACATCTGGCATCGCTAGTTCTGTAAGAAAATACTCTGGATGATTGGAATAAATATGAAATTAGAGATATTTAAATAGATATTTAATAATTTGCATAAGCCCTTTCTACAGTTCAGCACTCAGATACTTGCACAAACCATCAAATCCTGCCGAAAGGTGATGACTGCAGGGGAGAGGAGCTTATGCTGCATTCCGTTCAACTCGGAAAGTCTAATTTTCGAACTTGCTACAAGGAAAAGTACCATGAAATGCCACTTGAAGTCAACTCCAACTGGGAAACAATCAAACACCTGCTAAGCTAATGGGAGTGTTGCAGTTGTGTTTCCAAGCATCTGGCAATGGAATGCCTTTATGGTCAGAGATCGGAGATATCAAGTAGGAATATCCCACAACCGAGTTAAATGGAACACAGCATTACCCCTACAACAGGATGGGACCTAAACAGGTGGTGATCGGGTGGAGGGTGGTGAAAACAACGAGGCTTTATGAGTGATGAAAGGCAGCTGTGTGAGCATATAAAGCAGAGGCTATTGATTGGATGAGATAGCTGATTGAATGAAAGTGTAAAGATCCTGAATCTTCATGTTAGAACAACCACTTACACTTCCATTTCTGATTGGGGGACATAAAATAATTTTAGTCAACAATTTTATCCAGTCAACAATTTGTGTTTATGAAATAATGACTTATTGATAACAATAACCAACATTATTTAAGAACTCGTGCTTTAGTTCCACTCAAAAAAGTAAAAAAAAAAAAAAAAGCATTCAGGGCTAGATTAAAATCAGTCGGGGATCGAGCCACAGTTTTTGACACAAACGAAACATTTAATCAGTGTTTTGAAACCATTCATTGAAACGGAGTGTTCAAAAGAAAAATAGAATTATAAATGGAATAGAATTTCCCAAATCTACTGACATTTTTGCTACTTTTTAGACATAGGATAATTGGGTTTAAATCAAGAGACACTTTTAAAGGAATATTCTGGCCAGTTCAATACAATTAAGCTCAATCGACAGCATTTATGACATATGTATAAATATGTGTAATATATATTTTTTTTTTAAAGAAAAAAAGAAGCAAAAATCAAGGTTACATTGCAATGGAAGTGAAAGGGGCCAATTTTTTCGAGAAGGCAAAATTGTGCAGCTTATAATTTTATAAAAGCACTAACATTAATTCTTCTGTTAAAACTTCTGTATTATTTGAGATGTAGAGTTGTTTATATCGCCGTTTTTACAGTCATTTTAGGGTGTTCTGTGTTAAGTCGTCAAGGCAACAAAGTTGTAAAATTAGATCTAAATTTCCACAAAAAACTTTAAGTGATTTTATCACTAAAATCGTTTTAACACTCATATTGTTTACGTCTTCTGGCTATACGACTTTGAGCTCTCATAATCATGAGTCATGACACAAATAGTGGGCGTAAAACTGGTATTAATACCTGGGTGCAAATTCAGGGTCTTTACTAAATTAAATGTACAAATAAAAAGCTCATTAAATGTATCTAAATATTTGCAATGTTTATTTTAATTAAAACAATTATGGATATTTCATGTATTGTAAATATGTAATGCATAATCCAGGCCTTGAGTCGGAGTGCAGATAAAAACTTTGCTTTCTGTTGAAATAGAAAGCATCCTCCTATCTGTCAGCTCATAAAGGTCACCATCATGCTGTTATCATTAATTAGCTAATTGAAAAATCTCTCCATTAGAGTACCTCTCATCTTTTCGACAGAAATAGCTTGTCTGGGGCATACTAAACTGTCAAAATGTCACTCTCTCCAGGGTAAGCAAATACAAGATCAGCCATTTTCTTTGAGAGACGTGTTTCTCGAAAGATTCTCTCCCTGAAATTAGGAAATAGATTAGGAAGGAGATATACCTCAGATCTCCTTTTTTTAGTAATGATATTCCCGTGTGTGTATGTGTGTGTGTGTGTGTGTGTGTGTGTGTTTGTGTGTGAGAGAATGTGTTTGTGTGTGAGATGTATGCGTGTGAGAATGTGTTTTTGTGGGAAACGTATGCGTGTGAATGTATGGGTCTCTTTGGGGCCTAGGCCTGTTTTGTGAAACAAAGCGAAGCCAAATCAATTAAAGTTTCATTTAATTTGTGAGTAACATTTCTCTTGGTTTGTCTTTTCTCTTGGCTATGTGTGTGTTTGTCAGCATGTTGGAGCATGGTCTTGTGCAGAGACATGTTTACATTCCTTGAGCAATGAAAGACTGGTTGTGTAGTTCTCTCTCTTTTCCTTTTCTTGCTTTTTTGTGCTTGTGTGGATGGGCTGTGAGTCACATTCACAGGCTTCCCACTCCAGCTGTCATGATGGTAACTGACAGGGACATCACTGCAAGAAAGTGAGAAAAAGACCAATAGAGGCAAAGATAAACCAAGATTGATTGGACCGGTCGCTTCACACGCTGATATTTAGACTGAGAAAAAGACTGTTTTATATATGTGTGGGTGGGTGTGTGTATACGTGTGTAAAGTATGTGCTATAAGGAAGTGATTGTATGTCTGCTGGTAATCTCTGATGGCTGTGAAAGGGCAAAATCCAAAGCGTTTATCTGTTAAAGCCTGGTTGAAGGTGTTTCTGTGTGTTATCATGAGGGAGGCTAGTATAAAGATTTCGCTATACTTGCGAAGTGCCAAATTTGTGAAACACATCTTTCCTTGCTGGTCCTCACTATTTGAAATTGCTCATAAATCGTCCAAATTATGTTTTAGTCAAATTAAGTTTTAGACTTTACAATTAGCTTTATGATTATATAAAAACAATTTAAGCCTATGGTATGTCCCCTTTGAACTGTGTGTGTGTGTGTGTGTGTGTATTCATGATTAGCAGGATCTCATTTTCTACTCCATAAGTACATTCCATAACTTCTGTTAACATCCTTAGAACAAAACACTCACCAATGCTCTAATCTGTTTTTATCTCAATCACTGTAGATGAATATAAGATGAAGGGAGTGGAGGAGGTGAAGTACATGCATGGAGAAGAGGACAGGGTGAATGCACGCAACCAGGAGAACCTGGTGAGATACTCACACACACCTGAGAAACTGTCTTCCAAAAATGTTTCCTGTGGCATAATGTCCTTAGTTGTGTGCACACACTGCCTGGGGGGAAAAAACATTATTTTTTTTTATTTTTTTTACTTATACCTTTGTATGTGTGCAGTACACGAGTGCAGACATGTTTGGAATGTGGGAGAGGGAAATTCTGACACGTTTTCCCCCGTCACTGACTCTTGATCTTATTTGTGGACACTCATATTAGCAGCACATTTTTATTTTTTACATTTGTTTTTGTACTCGCACTCAATCAAACCTCTCAGATGTCTGGAAGTGTCTGGACTGATGTTTTGCCCAATCAGGAAGCTTTATCATCTAAAAGAGATTTAAAAGACAATTTTTACAGCTTGCATTGGTTTCTGAGCAATTACCTATTTTTATGAGACCATTTTCCACCCTCTCTCTGACTCTTAAAATTAAACAGTCTGTTTTTGCTACTATACCTTTAAGACCTCCAATATGTTTAAAAGGATAGTGCATCCAAAAAATAAGATGAATAATTTACTCACCCTCATTCCATCCCAGATGTTTGGAAGATTATTTAATCTCTGTAGGTCCTTTCAATGCATGTGAATGGTGACCAGACCTTTGTACCTCCAAAAATCACATAAAGGAATCCATATGACTCCAGTAGGTAAATGTATATCTTCGGAAATTATATGATATATGTGGGTGAGAAACAGAGCAAAATGTAAGTGCTTTTGTACTTTAAATCTCCACTTTCACTTTCAGATGTGAAAATAAAACTAAACAGGCACCATATGGCTTTCAGATGTTAAAGTAAAAGTGGAGATTTACAGTATAAAAAGGACTTACATTTTGCTCTGTTTCTCATCCACACCTGTTGTATTGCTTCTGAAAATATGGATTTAACCACTTAACTGTGGATTACTTTTATGCTGCCTTTGTGTGATTTTTAGAGCTACAATGGTCTGATCACCATTCAATGCATTGTAAGGTCCTACAGAGCAGAAACATTCATCTAAATAGCTTTGTTTCTGTTCTGCTGAAGAAAAAAATATATACACATCTGGGATGGCATGAGGGTGAGTAGATGATGAGAGAATTAAAATTTTTGGGTGAACTATTCCTTTAAGATGCCTGTTATGGCAAATTGGCTAATATTGTTGCATGAGCTGACAATGAAATTTCAGCACCAAAACCCAATCAAACCAATTGTAAGCAAATTTAATGATGCATCACATAAAATGCTCTCAAAGTCCTCGTGGTGGCATAGTGACTCGCCTCAATCCGGGTGGCGGAGGACGAATCTCAGTTGCATTTTTTTTATTTTATTTTTATAAAAAAGCAGTTATAATGAACAAAGTTTTATTGTTCATTTGAATTGATTGTGTCATTATTAGCCTTCAGGTTTACAGCACAAAATAAACAGAATTTAGATGACTGCATTTTTAATTTTTGACTTTATAATTCCCGGACACATTGGCTGGCATCAATTTTTTTAGCCGTAACTCTGCTGCACAGTACAAATAGCAGATCGTTATATTGTGGCATAGCATGCTATGTTAAGTCAGGGACAATATCTTTTAGCAAAAAAGATGGCACATTTTCTTAAAATGAAATTAATGAAGATTGGTGTCCTTCATATTTTATTATGTAGTCACCAATTAATAAAACCACTAAGGCACTTTAGGCCATTCTAAATTGTGAATATAATCATGGATGAAAGGGAAACTCGGCTCTGTGTCATGCCTAACATCACCCTTTAGTCATGATTACATTAACTATATATTTCTGGAATACACGTTTCTGATTGGCCAATCGTGCCATCCAATGGTCTGATATTTCTGAATTATTGCAGTACATCCAGGGATAAAATGATATTAGACCGGTCATTCAGGTATTGTGAGTCATCTATCCTATTTCTCGTATCACTCTGTAATCTCTACAAGTATGCTAATAAAATAACTTCAAAACAATATTTCATGTCCATTTATTTATTTAGCAAGTAGTCTTGTAATATGTGGGATCACAAGTAGTCATTTTCACAACATAAGCACCAATAGGTTCATCAGAAGCAGAGGTGAAATTCAGGGTTTCTGGGTTTCCGCAGTCTCTTTCTTCTGAGATAGTAACATAATTTCAAAAAATATATATATATATCAGGTCTATTTATTTGGTAGGTAGCCATGTAATAAGTGGGATAATGTATCACACTGAAGGGGCTTATACTGGCTGACTGTATAAGACCCCTCCGCTCAGCGCCAAGATTTATTTTATGATAATGACTGGCTGACAGTTCCTTGCTGACAGCCTTCACTACCTTATTTTTTAAATAATACATCAAATTCTTATTTCAAAAGAGCAAGAAATCCCCTATTTTTCATGATATGTCCCCTTTAAACTGCCAAGCCTAATGAAGTTACAGACAGAGCAGGTGTTCAGATACCCATGTTCATATAGAGGGGGTTAGAGGAGAATAGAGGGGCAGTGAAAGAGATGGCAGCCCTCTTTCTCTCTCCCTCTCACAGTCTCTCTCAGCAGGGCAGCGTTCTCATTAGCAGTGGCCAGAGAAGGTCACTCCCAGGGCCTCTGTATTACACTGTGCTCCTGGCAGAGAAGCTGGTTTTGGACCAGGTCCAGGAGCCGGAGGGGCCGACGCACGGGAGGGCCACCAAGGAAGGGGGGTGGAGGATGAATTGGCTTTGTTGTGAAGGGTAGTAAGTGAAAATGTGTTCTTTCCGGGTGTGTTTCAGGAGAAAAGCTCAACACAGTACAGGACCAAACAGAACAAAGAGGTGCCTGGGCCCAGCGCCAACAAGACAAAGTGAGTGGGTTTTTAAATGTGTATTTCTGTTTACGGCATGCATGCATTTCTGTTTGTTTTGCGTGAGTGTGTGTGTGTGGATGAGGGCATTTCAGTTCTTGTTCTGTTGAAAATGTGCCACACGCCTGTAAATTGTGTTTGGTTTGTTTTGCTCTGTGGCTTGCCTTATCACCTCTGGGATCTTTTGCATCTTCTCACAGATCATTTGCATTTTCTATTTGAATTGAATGTGTCATATGTTTTGCTACTTATTGTATGTAAACGTGATGTGTTTACTGTCTTTGGATATTATTTATAGTTTCAATGTTCTTAATGGGCATAACTTGTTCTTTGGAAATATTATACTAGAAACAGTAACAGAAAAAGTAATAATAACATTGAATAAATTGAAAATAATACAATTTTAAAAAAGGGTAACATTTAAATAATTTGCCAAGTCGTAAAAGTAATAGTTCACTCAGTCATCATTTGTTCACCCTCGTGTTTCAAACCTATTTGATTTTCTTACTCAAACCAATCCCAGACATGTCCATTGAGCAATGAAATGGCAATGGCGAATCAGAAGCTTAAATTAGTCTATGAAATATCTACCGAACGTGATGTGCATGTTGTGAACAGTCTCTTCACCTCTGTTCGTGGTGGCACATGAAAATGAATGCTAAAAAACCTCGCCTATCACTCAAAAAGAAGCTTTAGAACAAAAGCCAAAAGCATAGTTGGTCATTTTGAATTATTTTGGATTTGTTTTTTGTTTGTTTTTTTTTAACTCTCATGCCATCCCAAATGTGTATGACTTTCTTCTGCTGAACACAAACAAAGATTTTTAGAAGAATATCTCTGTAGGTCCATAAAATGCAAGTAAATGGTAGCCAAACTTTGAAGGTCCATAAAAGTAATCCATGAGTCTGTAGTGGTTAAATCCAGAAGCTAAATGATAGGTGTGGGTGAGAAACAGATCAATAATTAAGTCATTTTTGTACTATAATCTCCACTTTCACTTCCACATTCTTCTTTTTTATTTTTTTGCAGATCCACATTCTTTGTGCATATCGCCACTTACAGGGGGCGATTTATGGTGAAAAATGAATACCAGTCACTTATTAAATATTGAATTGTTTCCCACCCAATCTTATCATATTATCATATACTTGGATTTAACCTTTGGAGTCAAATGAATTAATTTAATGCTGCCTTTGTATGCTTTTTGGACCTTTAAAGTTCTGGTCACCATTAGTTTTTATTCTTATTTTCTGTCAAGAAAATAATACAGGTGAGTAAATGATTTACATTTATTCATTTGGCAGATGCTTTTATTCAAAGTGACATACAAAATAAGAAAACATAAGCGAATCATCTTAAGGAGACAGTGGTCGAAAAGTGCCATATTTATAATGTTTCACTAGCATCAGAATAGTATTCAAAACAGATTAAAGAGCAACACATTTTTTTTTAAGTGATTGATTAAGTGCTCTTGGAAAATATGTGTTTTTAGCTGTTTTTTGAAGACAGAAAGTGAGTCAGCTTCATGAATGGAGTTGGGAATGTCATTCCACTAACGTGGTATGATGAAGCTGAAAGTCCAGCAAAGTGTTTTGGTGCCTCTTTGTGTTGGTACAACAAGGTGACGTTCCTTAGCCGACCGCAGGCATCCAGTGGGCGCGTATCTCTGCAGAAATGATTTTATGTATGCTGGAGCAGACCCAGTGACTGTTCTGTATGCCACCATCAGAGCCTTGAATTTGATACGTGCATCAATCGGCAGCCAGTGTAGAGAGACAAGGAGTGGTGTAACATGCGCTCTCTTTGGTTCATTAAAGACCAGACGTGCTGCTGCATTCTGGAACATTTGCAGATGTCTAATTGCACATGCAGGGAGGCTGCAATGAGAGCGTTACAGTAGTCCAAATGATGACAGAATTTAGATTTCCTGGTGAACTTTTCTTTTTAAAAACATTATGTAAGGCTTATCTGATAATAGGAATGTATATGAAAGTATATTGTATCATGGCATGGCAAGTTTCGTTTCGTTTTAATGTAGGTTACTGCTGTTAAGCATTAATATTTTAATAACTTTAATGAAAGAAATATTCACAGGGCATTTATTAACATTGCAAATACATTGTTGCACAGAATAAAAGCAATGTGATGATCAAAACATCTAGATATATACATTTATTTTGCTTTGTGCTAATGTTTGCATATGTGAAAGCGTTTATGTGAATTTGGGGTTATGTTCTTTTTGAGCGAACAGTTAATTATTGTTTTATGTGTGTGTTGATTGAGTAATGCTCAGTTAATTGTGTGTGTGTGTGTGTGTGTGTGTGTGTGTGTGTGCGCGTGAGGCAAAGGTTATGATCCATGCTGTAATGTCTCTATAAAAATTATTAAGTGTGTGTTTGTGTGTGTGTGTGTGTGTGTGTGTGTGTGTGTTCTTTATGCTTGTTGTAATGGAAAATTGGAGTGTATTTTTTCTTCCCTTCTCCTGCCCCCACTAACTTCCTCTATTTCTCCCTCTCTCTCTCCCTTAGCATACATACGTCAGAGAGTCAGCAGGAGTTCTTCAGAATGCTGGATGAGAAGATTGAGAAGGTGAGGGAGTGAGAAAAAGGACGAGGCACATAAAGTAAAGGAGGCACCAGATGGGTTTGAAATTTTAAAGGGCCAGCGTACACCATGAAACCACCTTTCTGAGAAAAGCTCATTTATCTAGATTGTGACATTTAAAGGACTGTCTTGCCATTTCGCCATCTGCATTGCCTGTCTGGTACTTCCTTTACACCGTTTTTTCTTTTCCCCTAACTTCCCTCTTTCTCTCCCTCCCATATCTGTATTTGTGTGTCCTTTGAAGTATGGGATCAATTGGTCAGAAATGTATTAACATTTTAACTTGTTAATGTTTTTGAATTGTTTAAAATAGAAAAAAATCCCACTCACTGTGGCAGCTTACAAATCTTTATATAATCAGAACATTAAAAAAAATCTTTAGGCATTATTTGCTATATTTTAAATGAGTTTTGAAAATGATTTTCAGATAGGCTTGTTTAACCACTTATTCCTTTTTCACATGTAGTTTTAAATGGATAGTTTACTCAAAAAGGGAAATTCTCTCATTTACTCCCCCTTATGGTGTCTCAATGGGGCCATAACCTTCAAGCGCCAAAAAGGACACAAAAAGTAGAGCTGTCAAAGTTAACGCTTTAACGCATCTGATTAATTAAAAATGTTTTACGTGTTAATTATTCTTAATCACAGTTAATGCATTTACTGTTAAAGCATAAACCAGTATAAACACTGGTTGGTGTAGGGAGGAATCTTTGTGACATGTCCGTCCGGAGTCATTACACTGACACACACACAACAGCCCTGTCAGTGATCATTTGATGGGGAATGGACCTCTTAATGCTGTTTATTGTACAAATCAAGCCCAGCTGGGACTTGTAACAGAAATCAAGTACTTTGCAGCCTCCATAAGGCGCAATTTAATTACCACACGAAAATGAGACGTTGTTTGCAAGTGCTTTTCATGTGGAGTTCAAAGCGGCACTAAACGGTGGCGTTGGAGCTCTGACACGAATTTTGGATGCAGCTGCAAGACTGCTGTAGCAAAACGGATGGCCACAGTCTGGAGGATGAGAGTTTAGAGATTTAATCCCCATTGCAATGAATACTCAACCTATGGTTGCATAGTTCTTTCAATTAGTCATCCTCCCACTTAGACTTTGTGAAATGTTTAATGTTACTTGAATTGGTGCTATTTTAGTGCATTTCTATCTTTATACCATGGAAGTCTTTGTTTGGAAAATGTTAAAAAAATAATTATTGTTGCATTTTGTTTTGTTTTCTTTCCTAAGAAGGAAATAAGTGCATTTTGACAAGAAAAATTTTATATATAGAATTTAATTTTCAGCACTTTCAAAATATGCAATTAATCACGATTAACTATGAAAAATGCAATTTAATCATGATTACAAATTTTAATCAACTGACAACACTAATAAAAAGGTAATCCATTGTACTTGAATGGTTTAATACATGACTTATGAAGCGATACAGTTGTTTTTTGGTGAGAAACGGACCAAAATGTAAATCCTTTTTCACTATTAATCTTGACATCTGCAGTCTCCATGGTCCATTCATGAAAAAAAACGCTGTTTGGTTAGTTTCTCACCCAAAACTGATAATTTTGTATATTTTGAACCCCATTGACTTGCTGCTTCGTTTTATCTTTCTCTCTTTCATTATCCCCTAGGGGCGGGACTACTCCTCGGAGGAAGAGGACGATGTGACATAGCAAAGAGGTCTCGATTAATGACAAAGATGGAAAGAGAGAGAGAGTGGACTCAAATCAGTGTTTTCTATGTCTGTAACACTTTATCCGTTGAAAGTATGTGTGTTAGAGTGTGTATGAGTGTTTGTTTGTGAGAGTGAAAACAAACAGGACTATTTCACATCAGCTGTTGCACCCTTGACACCTCTCCTCTCTTGGGGTTGCCCTGCTTGGAGATCTAGATGGTTGGGTGAAGAAGTAACAACTTGATTGACATTTTATCGACATACACTCACTCTAATGTGATATTGGGACCTTGTCCTCTCCTATCCTCTCTTTCTATGTCATCTTATGGCCAGCATTGAACAGCCACCTTCCTCCTCAGCTGTGACAGAGGGCCTCAACTAGCCATCTGAGAGAGAGAGAGAGATTATGCAGAGGAGAGCAAGATGAAAGGATATGGAGAGAAGAAAGATGTCATGCCCCTCCCAGGCCTTGTGTAAGTGGCAGGCCAGAGAAACACTGACATATGGAGGAAAGGGAGGAGAGCTTACCAACACATCCTCTGGAGATAATGGAGGATGAATGCAGAGATGGAGTGTCGTGAAGGTTTTCTTGTTGGAAGGGGAAATGAAAAAGAGCTATTTTATTAAAAGCGATTATATGAACGAATTTTGATATTTTGATAAGAGCAACACGTGGCCCAATTTTTTTTGCAAAACTGATATGAACTCCTGCCTTTTGAAGGACACCCCATTCATTTTCTTTTTTTTTTTTAGCTTATTGAATAGATCAGTGCCCTCGAACTAGTGCTGTAAATGTCAGGGCTGTGCGGTGATCCCATAACACTCTTGCACAAACACACACACACAAAGACTTGAAGCTAAAATATATTACAACACAAACAAGTTATGCGTGTGTGTGTCTCACTTTCTGTTTGTATACACTGCTATTATTTTTCAAGTTCTCATAAATGGGCGGAAATAAGGGCAGTGTGCACACACACACACACACACACACACACACAAATATAACCATTTATAGCCATATAACTCTCATATCCATATTGACATTATATGCTGCTCTGTTAATACAGGTAATGGGACTGTGAAGAGTGTAGCAGAGAGCTGGGATTGTCTAAATGTTGTTTGTGTGTAAACCAGGTCTGTGTTTGCTAAACTGTGTCAGAGTCAGGTCTGACTGTGTTAATCTTTGTTGACGGGATGTCTGGTTCTGAGAAGGGTTTGCTAATTGTTAGCCTAAAGGTGTTCATCATAGCCCTGTTTCTGTTTAGCTGCAGTTTTCACTTCTTCTTTTTTTTTTTTTTTTTGTTGTTGCCATAATTCCTTCTTTGTTCCTCACCCTAACTGTTTCACTCAGTAGTATTTAAGCGTTCAAGCTAAACATCGCCTCCTCCGACTGGAGACCATCGGGCCAGTATGAGACAGGGTGGGGTCACTCCTGCGACAGCGCTGGCAATGCATCATCATCATCATGGTTACTGGATTGAATCCTTTTTACATTTTTATTTTTAATATGTTTTTTTTTTTCTATTAAAAAAAAATAAGACACGTGAGCTGTTGGTGTCTGTTTCTGAGTGCTTTCTTAATTATTAATCGTTTGGCGTGTGTGCGCGCGCGTGTTGCTGACATCATTAATCCGTTCCAGCGTCATGTTTACAGTTGGTGGTCGGACTCATAACGTTAAAAATAATTTAATGGTTTCTGAGGTCGAATTTCAAATTCAGAGATGTTAAGATTACATTTCCACGATGGTTTAAAATATGAAACCCTACAAATAAATAAATATATTGTAGAAACAGCTGTCCAACGTATCACGTCTGTGCTAAGATTCTAGATAGAAGGGGCATTTAGAACTGTCGTCAATCCAGCAACAAGAGGTGAAAGCGCCTGAATCTTAATTGAGCACACTTGTTGACGTTTGTCGCCATCTGCTGGTTGAAGGACGAAACTACACAAGAAATTTCAACAAGCTGGTAACGCTTAGAGCAATGTACTAAATCCAGGGTCTAAAAACGGTTCAGGGAACGAAAACGTTATTTTTAAATGCTTATAATCAGTTTAGTTTTCATGTAACCAAATATGGTTTATCACAGCACAAAAAATGTGACGCTTTTTAGTAGAACATGATATGCATTTGCTTTGATACTGAAGGAAACGGCTGCATCACACATTTCTTTGCCTATTTGCACGTTGTGGATGTAACCTTCCGTGACCTGCTGAAGACTGTTTTGGCAACTATATATAATTACATATACTACATAAAAAAATAACATTTCTTAGTTGTTTCCAAGTCTTCACTGAATTGCCATTAGGTACAATGCATTAATACAGATTTCATGCTGCCGTGGTTTTGACTGAGAAGCAGACCTATAATTAAAACAAATGATAAAAAAAAAAAATTAAACAATTATTAAATAAAATCAAATCATTAGCATAAGATGACTTTTAGTCCAAACATGCCCACGCAGAACTGCAGGAGAGAGAGATTTAGTCTTATTTATTTTAGATGGCCATATATATATATATTTGAATTTTTTTTGGGGATATGTTTAATATAAAGAATACATTTATTTAAATTTATTAAAAATATGTTATTTTTTTATTTTATGGAATACTGTATACTATGCCTGTTCTGAATTCTATGCTAATAACCCCACAGATGGGAGTAAAAAAAAATAATAATTGCCTATATTTTTGCTTATTTTATGTGATGCCCTCATGAAGTCCCTTATACTGAGGTTGTTTTTCCAGACCATGTCGCTCGTTTGTCTTGTGAGATCTGGCAACACTGCAACTGGTATATCACCCACCCATAGCATAGAGTACTGCCATTTTAAAAAGAACATTATTAACCATGATTTTATTTTGTTCTAACCGGTTTATTTTGTTACCAATTGGAAAGGAGGCTATGGAATGCCGGAACCGCAACAAAATAATATATTACTGCTCAGAACGAACCATTAGCATTCAAAAATGGGAAACATCTTTGTCCCAATATTTAATTATGTAAATCAAAATTGAAATAGTTAAATTTGAGTCATTTCAGATGTGGAAAATACAGGGTTCAAAAGTCTGAAACCACATACATTTTCCTAAAATAATACAGTTTGTTTTGATATAAACTAAATTATCACCATAACAATTTGAGAGAAATTTAATATCCTCCTTTACTTCTATATCAACATGTCTCATTTCGTTTAAAAATGAAAAGGCAGATATAAGCAACTCATCCATGTCATATCCAGAAATATATCATTAATTTTTACAATTCTCCACATCATTAGCATAGATTATGAATAAACTGTGGTTGTTTTTTCCAAAGGAGAAAGAGATTTTTTGGCCTTCTTGTCCAGCTCTAACAGTACCTGGAGAAAGGTGCAGAAGAGTACAGACAGAAATATGGGTAAAGTCAATGTACTTTCAACTCTGAGGTAAAACCCAATAAATTCCTTCTCATGTGAAAGCTGCCTTATTAGAGGACAAAATGTTCTGGAGGTTTGGCTATGTTCTCCTCTCTCACGTGGTGTGCTGGTGTGACACTTGCAAACTCACATAAACATGGTCGAGTGAGTTTTGCCAGGCTAAGCTAGTGCTGGATTTGTGGTGGTTATGCTCTCTGGAGGACAGCGGTGGGGGTTGCAGAGCTAAGTAGACTTCATGATGGTAGATGTGAGTTGAAGTGGATGTGAACAATGTAAATGGGATAAATTAGGAAGGTTTTGTGTGTGTGTGTGTGTGTGTGTGTGTGTGTGTGTGTTTATGAGAGAGAGAGGGAGAGAGTTGGGTTCAGCTCTTGTGAGAGCACTGGCATGCTTGTCACTCTGCATTGCCAACATGAGCTCGCAGCTATTACACCTAACTCAATCCAGCAGCCCTCTCATGCCCTCACTTTCGCTCTCTCTCTCTCTCTCTCTCTCTCTCTCTCTCTCTCTCTCTCTCTCTCTCTCTCTCTCTTCTGTCCTCAATCATCTGCACATATATCTCTAGCCTCTCGTCCCATCCCTCTCTCCTCCATCAATCATCCACTTCCTACTTGCCTGACATTTCCTTTATTTCAACTTAACAGCCCCAAACCATTGAGTCCATCTCTTGTTTAAACAGACATTGTGGTTCTCTAATTATAGCCTGTTAACCACTCAGTCATCTTTTTATTTTATTTTACATTCCCAGAACTTCAACTAGCGGCTTGTAACAATCTCGGTCATCACTGCATTCAATTGACTAAACTGTCAAATTAACCCTGCATTATGCATTAACATTACTCTGGTGTATGCATTGTTTTGGAAAATAAACACTACTAATGATCACAACTTCTCACCTTCTTCAAAGGTGCAACACCTTTTAGAATAATTATATTGATGTGAAATTTTGTACCAGACATAGCAGAAGGAAACCAGGTTTGCACCAGCCAGAACTGAGCCAAATACCTTACTCATTTGGCTATTCTAGGAGAGATTTCCTATCAGGCATAGTTTTAAGGCTATCTCTTCCCTCAAAAAACAAAACAAAAAAACAAACAAACAAACAAAAAAAGGAATCTTACTCAATGTCTTCTTATTTTTTCAAAGTTTCCATTGTCAATACACTCACTTTAAAATATTTTGTTTCCATTATATTGAACACTGTCAGAAAACATTGGCAAAAATGTTACCTTTAGCGGTACAACAGCTTGTCATTGGGGTAGTACCCTCAAAGGTACACCCTTAAACATGTCAGCCGAACATTTAGAGAAATGTATTTGTACCTTTGTAACTTTGACCCAGTTTGGGTACAACTATAGTAGTTGCACCCTATTTGATCACAAACGGACCCCGGCCATAACCTTTTTTCTGACGATAAACCGTATTATACTTTGAATGCTAAATTAATTTAAAAACTGTATAAACAAAAGAGAAGGTAATATGGAGGTAAAAAGGACAGACCTAAATAAATATATATAGAAATAAATAATCAAATGTACAACTAATAATTACTGTAAATAGGAGCTATATCATAAAATGTTGCAAAGAAATACAATGAAATATTTGCATAAACAAACATTATTTTGTACTGCAACTTTTAATGCAATACGTATAATTTCATTCATTCATTCATTTTTTTTATTTTATTTTTTGTCTGTAGGGAAGACCAGAGTTGGTTTGCACACTTTTCTTTCTTTGTTGAATATCTCTAGTGGAACAAACATTGAAACCCCAACTATGTGCAAATGAAAGCTCGAGTCCTTGGGTAAAAAACAAAGGCTATATATATGTCACCATATTGACTTTTGTTAATTAGTTATTAGAGTTATGTTGTGTGTCAGTTTTAAGATGCTAAAGTTTTAAGAGGGAAGCACATACAGAAAAAAAAAAATATTATTTTAAAGCAGAGCAACATAACACATGTTTGTCTTCTATGATTAATTATTATGTAATTAACAAATTATTAATTTGTCTATTTTTTACTCCTATTAACTTGTATACATTTGTAATAAATAATCAAATATATCTTCACTTAAATAAAATGTAACATTATAAATCTATAAAATTAAATGGTAAAAATCACATAAAAGAACTAATTGTATTATTGGCTTGGCTTGAACTATGTGTTTGTGTAATAGGCTTCACAACAACAACAACAATAACTATTATTATTATTAATATATTATACATTATTTTATATGTGTGTATATGTGTGTATATAACGGTATTAAGTTGGTAAATATGTATGAAGGTTATTAATTGTTTTATATTAATTTTTTATGCCCAATGTGTTAAACTTGATCTACAATCAGTGTCTGTCGTGTATATCAGGGTCAAGAAGGTGAACGTTAGAAATTACACAAATTAACTCTTCCAACCAACCCCGTAGCCAACCAACAGCTGTCTCCTCTAATGTTCCTCTGTTCCAGGGAAAAGGTTCGTTTTTAATTGACATTTTTCAACATTTCCACTTTTAAACACCAGATGCCGCCATAGGATCCAATAGGCCTAGCCTACAATTTTAACTTGATATTTTCCACAGCTGAAATCAAACTGAAAGATAGTGAAATCTTCATACAGTGTTTGATGGAGATCCCATATTAATTCATCATCATTTTACAGGAGGCCCAGTAACTGAGGAAACTAATACGGTTGCAACATTAATGTGTTAACGCAATTTACAGTAGCTTTTTTATTCACAAACGTATTAACAGGGTTCTGGAGTAACTAAATACATGTAACGGGATTACATATTTAAAATACAAAATATAAGTAACTGTATTCCACTTCAGTTACAATTTAAATCATTGATATTTAGAATACAGTTACATTCAAAAAGTATTTTGATTACCGAAGAGATTACTTTGCATTTTACTGTCATTTGTTTCATTTAATATTTAGTCCTTTCAGATGGAAAACATTTATACATATAAATTATGCGAAGTGCATTTGAACAACAGTGAAACATTTTCTTATGATGTGTTACATTCATATGAGCAGACAGAGAAGTAAGTTTGACGTAAGTTTAGAGCAGAAGAAATAGAAATAAACCTTGTGTAAATTGTCAGCTTTACGTTAAGCTAAAATGCCATTTCTAGCCATTTTACATGCACATGTTGCAGGCATGATCGTATTTTTTTATCAAGAAGATTTTGATATTAGGGCAAAAATGTTATTCTTGATAATATTTTTTTAATTGTTTTGTATTCAATTTGATTTATCTTGTTTTAGACACAAAACTGCACAAGATATTTAGGTTTTTCAGGGAATGTATTTTTAACATGTGTATATTGTCTTACTGTACTGACAGTGTTTTTATAGTCAAAACAAGTGATAAAATCTACCAGTGCTGAAGAAGTAATCCAGAGTATTTAAAAAACTTTATTGACCTTGAGTAATCTAATGGAATACATTACAAATTACAATTTATAGTATTCTGTAATCTGTAGTGGAATACATTTCAAAAGTAACCCTCCCAACACTGCATGTTAATGTACTGTAATTCGCTAAGGCGAACGCATGTGAGTCAGGTTTACCAACCCAATCTCATGAAAATTCATACTTATTGTATAAGTTGGGTATTTCGGATGATTTTGTATGATTTCTACAAGTGCAGTCGTATACGATATCATATGAATTAGCCAAATTTAGAAAAGTTGTACATCCTTATGATTTCACTGTGAGACTGTATTGAGTTTACTGTGCGGGGAGCAGCAGAAGTCTGCTGAACTGAACTTGCGATGATGATGATGTCATGACTGAATAGAGAAGTGAGACTTCAGAATGGAATAAGAGCATTCCATAGGAAAAAAAAATCAATGCGCAAGGAGGAAAGAATGGGGGGAAAGGGGAGAGTTCTGGACTGCACAGTGTTTCACAGTGGCCCAGAGAAAAAGAAGTAAACTAAACACACACACACACGCACATACACACACACACACACACGCACACATGTTGGTGCGGCTATCATTATGAGGACTCTCCATAGACATAAGGATTTTTATACTGTACGAACTATAGATTCTATCCCCTAACCCTACCACTGAACCTAACGCTCAAAAAACACTTTCTGCATTTTTACATAAAAAAACAACAACAACAACAAAAAAAAACATTGTAAATATGTTTTTTAAGCGATTTGAATTATAGGGACACTAGAAATGTATTCATAAACCACATTTATAGCATAATACCCTTGTAACTGCGAGTTTGTAACCCAAAAAAATGTCCTTGTGGTCGATTTGTAAAAAGAAACCATGTGTGTATTCAAGTTAATGGTTTGTGTGAATTGCATTTTTAATTTTATAGATCAGGACAAAGATGAACGTCACTTCAATGACCGTTTGGACATATGGCCATAATAGGCAACTGTTGCCCTCTGTAATTGTATTTTCTGATTAATTTTATGAAAAGAAGGCCGGCCCAGACTCTGTTGGCGCCCTAGGCAAGATTTTAGATTGGGAAGTGTTGCTGCTACTTTTATATCATGTGTTAGTAAAACTGAATAAAGGCTGAGTATAATTAATAATAGTTTATTTACCATACTTAAATGCAGTGGTAATTTAGTACTCAATTTAAAACTCTACATCAGGAGTCTGGTTTAATAATACATTTACATTTAAAAGCATCACACTTTTCTTTGAGCAGAAAATTGCACTATTGAGCAGAGAGGTGAGAGGAGAGAGAGAGCACGCGCACTTGCATGCATGGTTGCCAGATTGAATAAATTAAGTATGACATAAGGTGAAATATTTCCTTTTTGTGCAAGTGTAAATCTCTGATTGGGGTGTTGCATCTATTATCTGGCAACCCTAGGAATATTAAAAGCTTGTGGATGTGTGTAGGTCTCATAGCCAGAAAAATTCAAGATCTAACGTTCATGATAAATCGACATGCGAAACCCTCTCTTGTGCAGTGCCTCTCTGTCATTTTGCCCCCTAGGCAACCGCCTCTGTCGCCTCTGCAACGGGTGGTCCTGCACATTGTGAACATGAAAAAGTTTTTTTCTAGATTGCTCGCCCACTGCAGACACACATTTTTCTACTCCAATCTACTACTTGACCATGTTTGAAAGTGTGTGAAACATTTTACATTTATGCATTTGGCAGACACTTTTATCCAAAGCGAATAAGTGCACTTATTACAGGGACAATCCCCCCGGAGCAACCTGGAGTTAAGTGATTTTAAAGCTTGTGGCGTAAGTTTTATGTGAACACTAGGAAGGAAAAGTCAAACCGCACACTCCGACATACCTGTTTTACTGTGTTTTCAGAAAACCGGCATCTTTTTTCAAAGTAGAGAGAGAGCTCGCAGGCTCAAGGTTGCCAGATTGCATGACTAAAGTGTCACCCTGGCAGCATATCCAAACTGTACAAGTGTCCAGATCTGATTGGGGGATTTACCTATGGAGAATCTGGCAGCTTCACACATTTCAAAATCTAATTCTGACCGGCTAATCACCCTTATTTAAAGTCTGTTATTTATTAAACATATTAAAATTATTAGAGGTGTGGGACTCCAGTAACACTTGATGAGTTACAAATTTAAGGACTTGTGACTTGCTTGAATAAATGAAGAAAATGACTTGACTTGACTTTGACTTGAGAACCAGTCACTCGAGACTTGACTTTACTTGAACTGCATCACTCGACAATGACTTGAATGTTTTTATTATTATTATTATTTTAAATAACTTATTATAAAAAGTAATTAAATGTGTTTAAAAAATATTGTGACATCAATGAATTAATATACAAAAATGTAAGCCCGCCAGCACCACTGATCTGCATCTGCGCTCACAATGCGCCAAAATGACAGATGATGTCGAGTTCCCAAAATAAACTCCTTTGGATGTGAAGATTTAGAATTGGACCATGTGAATTAAAGAAGTATGAAAATATGCAACGCAAAAATATCTGATACAACCACCACAACCTCGAATTTCATCAGACATTTCCAAAACCACAAGTAAATTATCATTATCATTTCATTATCCAGAAAGATTAATATGTAAAATTACAGTTCAAATGTTTGAGGGTTGTCAGTAAATTAAAATGATTCACGATTAATCTCATGTTTTGTAGAGCGACAAGTTTGAAATGACCCGACTTTGCCTCTAAATGTGTGTGTGCCTTTTCTAAACCTTCTCAACAGTCAACAATATACCATATTTGTTGGCAATATAAAAACATAACAGGCAGATTTGCAGTCACAACACTTTAAAAGTAGTTTAAAATATACAGAATGACTTGTGACGAAATCCAAGTGATATCATAGTGATTATGACTTCTGAAGACTTTAACTAAAGCCCTTGAATGCAATATGAGTATTTTATATAAATGTATCTGTGGCACAGCAGAGGGCGGGGCCTGTCGAGTCACGACCCGGCCCCGCCCTCCACCATGCCACATTATCACTGAATGGAATACTGTCTTCAGAAAAGTTTCAATGGCACTTTCTTTTCAACTTACCTCCATATAATGCCTAATAAAGTATTGTTTATAAGTGCAGGGCTGCTTTGTGTACAGGCATTACAAGGGTAGCAGCTATTTCTGCAGCATAAGCGCCACCTACAGTAAGAGAGCAAATTAGCATTTTTATTCAGCACGTCTGCAGTTTTTGTTTAGTATGCTGTTTAGTATAACACATTACTGTTATATAATTCATATTAAAAAAAAAATATGTAAAGATATGTATTTAAGTTCATCTTTTCAAAGCAAAAATAAATATGTATTTAAAAAAATCAACCTCTATTTATTTTAGTACTGTGGCTTGACTCGAATTGACTTGAAACTCATCAAGACTCAACTTGACTTGCTTGAGGTGAGTCACTGACTTGACATGACATGCTTGATTTGTCTGCACTGGACTTGAGCCTTGACTCAAGGCTCGATGGTTAAGACTTGAGACTTGCTTGTGACTTGAACATGTCTGACTTTCTCCCACCTCTGAAAATTAAATATTAAATATTTTACTTGCATGGTTAGTTCTAAGTAATACATGACAAAATTGACCTAAAGGGGATGGTAAGGAGGGATGGTGGTTTTACAAGGGGTATGCTGTTTGGTATTTCTTGCAACAAGGGGGATGGCATCACCTCGCATCCCCCTCAACGCGACCCTGCTCGTAAACCACCCACCCACACATGGAAAAAAGCATTAATTAATTATTATAAATCTTATAATCATAAATTATTATTATTATTTATATTTATATCTACAAACTTTGCATTAAAGTTCATCCAAAAATTGTAATTCTCTCATCATTTACTCACCCTCATGCCATCCCAGATGTGTAGATCAGGTCTGTAGGTTCTCACATTGCAAGTGAATGGGTACCAGAATTTTTAAGCTCATAAAGCACATAAAGGCAGCATAAAAGTATTCCATATGACTCCAGTGGTTAAATCTATATCTTCAGAAGTGATCTGATAAGTGTGGGTGAGAAACAGATCAATATTTAAGCATTTTTTTTTTACTATAAATGATCTCCCTGCCAAGTAGGCAGCTATATGAAGAATGCAAATCACCAAAAACAAAATATAAAAGTGAAAAGTGAAAGTAGAGACTGATCGGTAAAAGGACTTACAGTTTGACCTGTTTGATGATGATGATGATGTGTCCAAGGAGAAGGGTGTGAAAATGGGGAGGGGACCCTCTTTCGTAAAAAATACTACCACTCTAAAAACTCTCAACCTCTCTCTACCTCTCGTTCCCCAACCCTCACTCTTCTCCTGCCTCCGACTCTCCACACACTCTCATCTCCGCGCTGCTCAAGTTGTGACAGCGGTGTCCAACGGGCAGAGATGCCGGGTGCCGGATTCGTGAGGGTGGCTGTGCTTTGCGCTCTGGTGGCTCAAAACTGTCGTGCGGAGCTCACGACACCCGTGCAGGACCCGAAAATCGTTCCCGAATCCTCCCTGCTCAACCACAAAGTCATGATCGCGATTCTGGCTCGGAACGCGGCGCACAGTCTGCCGTACTACCTGGGCTGCATCGACAGACTGGACTACCCGAAGGATCGGATTGCGATATGGTGAGAATGGTCAAACTGGATTTTTTATGGAGTGTTGGTATGTTGTGGACGGATGAGCTGGTTTGCTTTTGCAGCGTATATGGTGTTGATGAAGGTGGTTGAAAACTGAGAAGGTCTGGTACATAGTGGAGTTATTGTGGACGGTGCGCAGGTAAAGTTTGGTTAATGAAAACCTTCTGGCAGATAGGAGAACAGAGACGCCGCTGTCTGCGTGAAGTAGACCTTTAAAGAGTTTTTACACCCTGGCCACGCGTGTGTGCACGGATTTAATTATATGTTTAACGGAGATGAAAGGGTTTTGCTGCAGCAACATGTTCCTTCTTTTCCCCTTATTATAATAATTAAACATAATTAAACTTGTACATTAGGAGAACACACGTGGGGAAAACGTTACAGGTTTGAGTTTACTCATATTTATCTTGATAATGAACAGAAATGATAGCTAGATGACCAGAAATCTTCAGCAATGTGTCATAAGAACATGGATTGTGATGGTCAATTAAGCAGATACAACTGGAGAGGTGTTAAACCCAATATTTTCCAGATGTTACAATCTGAGATTATGCCCCGTTCTCTCTTTTTGTCTTGTGCACACCATGGTCAGAAATTAACTTTTCCATAAAGGAGCAATAGATATATGCCCTCTGGAATTAAACCTTGTTAAAGACTATTTTGTTTCTGTCCATATAAAATCACTCTCTGTCATTCTTTCGTGTCAGATACTTACCCAATTTGAATTAGTTCATTTATTGTAAATTCCAATTATGATTCAATTCAATATGAAATAATTTGGGAATATTTCAGTTACAGTGTCAACAGGTATTTCCTGGGATATTTGCTTTCAAAGTGCCTATGTCTCCTCATTGAGCCTCTGCCCACAGCTACTGTATTTGCCACAGATGAACTTCATCATCGGCAATTTTCTTTTGCAGACAGTTAAGCATATACATCAAGTTGATTTACATGTTTTTGAACTGAAAGCGCTCAGACAAAAGAGTGAGCACCTGTCCATCAGATAAAGGAATACACTCACAAAGTTTTCAATTCAGCTCCCACCCTTAATGCTGCCCAGCTTTACCATCCAAATTGAACCTCTTCTTTATTGGAGAAATTTTAATTCCATGTGTTTTTACAGATTGTACACCACCACCTCTTCACTTTTACCTCTTTTGCCCCTGGGATTTCTTAACACTTTAAGTTTCTTTTCAAACACTGGTAAGTTTGAGAAAATTATTTTTCTGATTGAATAAAACATGTTTAAAGGAATTTAATGTTTCAATACAAGTCAAGCTCAATCAACAGCATTTGTGGCATAATATTGATTGTCACAAAAAAATATTTTGAGGCACTTACAATAGTGAATGGGGGCAATTTTTGGAGGGTTTAAAGGCAGAAATGTGAAGCTTATACATTTTTAAAAGGTCTTACATTAATTATTCTTTTAAAACTCATGTATTATTTGAGCTGTAAATTTGCTTAAATCATCATTTTTACAGTCTTTTTCGGTGTTTAGGGGTTGTTGACATTTCATTGTCATGGGAACAAAGTTGTTTAATTGGCTTTATCTTTACACACAAAGGTTAGTAAGCAGTTTTATCACACTAATTGTTATCACACTAGCACACAAATTATCACACTGTTGTTCATGTCTTGTGGCTATACTTATGAAAACAGTGAGTATTTTAATGCTTACGGATTGCCCCATTCACTTCCATTGTAAGTGCCTCACTGTAACCCAGATTATTTAAAGAAAAGGAGGGGCAAATCCAAATTAGTTTATGTGGTAATCAACATTATGCCACAAATGCGGTCAATTGAACTTAACTTCTATTGAACCCGGAATAATCCTACAGGGAAAGGAGGGAAATACATACATTTGATCTGCACCACAACATAACGTGAAGGTGTGCAGTTGCATTATTTTTGATGCACATATGATGCAAAGTAGTTAAAGTAAATGCTAAACAGTTTTTCCAAGATGTTTATCAAAACATAATTATCAGTAGGCCTAACATTTCAGTCTTATTTCCTAATTTTACTCGTAAATTAAATCTGTATTGCTGGAGATCAAATATCCATGAGGTATTCAGGGATTTACCTTTTAAAATCATGTCTGATTGTATGATCTAGCCAACGGTCAGCTTCATTACTAAGGGAATAGGGATTTGTTTATTACTGGGATTAGTGCACAACCTACATTGCAAACCCTCATTTTATTTTTGCAAATCAGAACTGCATTTATATGTTTGTGTATGTGTGACCTTGTCCTTTAGCACTACCAGGGAGACCCTCAGGAGTTTACTGAACAAACAGAACAGTCAGATGACACTGCCTTGTGAAAGAATGTGGAGAATTACGGGGAAAGAAAGGATGGAGGGAGAGGAATGAGTAGGGGTGGGGCACTGTTTAAAATTACACAGGGACACCATGAGTGGTTTAACAATCCACATTCCATCCTTACTGCCCGTGTGCACAGGGCACTTATTGTGTCACCTCTTCTTACGGATTGGACATCAAAGGTTTTCTGATTAATTATGGAAGTTGGATCTTGGCTAGTGATAGGTCTTGGAAGCCTATCTCAAATTGGATACAGTGGAAGCTATTGTGATTGTTGAGCTTTAGCTTGCACAAGACTAAAACCAGAATTCTGATATGGCTGCTGACAAGAAAGACAGAGAAGGAAATCTCAGCAGACACTGCTCAACCAACATACGTAGTCTTAAGTAATTCATATGTAAGGTTTAAAGAGTGTGAATCCAACACCATGTTAAGTCACTGTTCAAGTTAATTGCGGTAGTTCAGTGGTTCTCCAACTTTTTTTGACCTCAAATGGTTTCCGCTATTCACGCCTAGCTTCTCACTGATTCTCGCAAAGCTACGAGATTAAGAGCTTGATCTTGAATAGCTTTGAGCTCGTGCTGTTCTGTCCGTTGAGACTTATCCATCTACAGAGGAATACAGGTGCATAAGCCGAGGTTGTGACTCCGCCTGTGTATTTGACACTGCTAAACCAGATATTTCAGATTGAACCATGGTACAAATGCGTACCAACCCGTATAATTGAGAACCAACTGATATAATACAAGCCTAGATAAATGTTTAAATGCAAAGATTAACTTGACTATAGATTTGACTATTATGACTGATAAACAACCCCATTTGTAACCAACCCCCCCCCATTTAATTTGCTCTCAGTGCCCCCTAGCATCCTTTGAACGCCCCCTGGGGGAGCAGTACTGGCCCCGTTGAGAACCCCTGCGCTAGTCTTACATGATGGGTTGGATCTGGACATGCCTGATGCAGTTACTGTGAAAGTTTATTGAAAACAGACTCTATGTTTATAAGAGTCAAATGCTCATCTGTTGTTTTTGGTGTATGGTTGATGTGATGTGATTTTCTGGACAGCCATGCAAGCAGCTTTCTTCTTGACTCAGGTATTCATGCCAGGATTTATGATGTTGCTGTTGTGGAATGCTGGGCATTTTGGCAAGTTTAAAAGGATAAATATGAAATAATAGATGAATGGTTATTGTAGGATGTATTTATACTTTGTCACTTCTTGCCTGGCATATGCATGATCAAGGAAGTGTTATATTTTTTATATTTTTGGTTATATTTGCATGCAGTAGAGTATAATGCAGGAATAGAAGATCAGATTTATATTAGTTTGGCCAAGGGTAAATTGAATATAGCAATACAATCAAACATGATGCATGAAGTGACTTAAGTGTAAATAAGCCCTGACAATGGGCTCGGAAAAAATTAGAAGTTCTGACAGAGAGATCTGTAAATGATTTTGTATCATGTTTTTTTCATTACAGCTGTTTGTATGTGATTATCTGCCTTTATTAGGTTTGCATGAGGTTTCTTTGATCACAACCCTGGCAAATCATCAGTTTGATAGAGTCTGTGGCCCAGCTTGCACCAAGAAAAAAACTCTAACCCATCCACCCTAACAGCTTTACCTTATAATGCCCAGAGACCCCAGAAGGCCTCAAACAGGCAAAAAAGACTCCTAAAGAACTCCTGAGGAACAATAGAACAAAACGGCAGTACGATGGCTGACTTTAGTCATGGCAGAGTAGGCTGACCAGACGTCCTGATAAAAGCATGACAGTTCCAATTTAAAGAGCTATGTCCCACGTCTGGATGTAGGTTCAGTCGGGTTTGCCTTATTTTCCAATAAGCAGTCTTATCTTAAATGTTTTATGAAACATCACTGTGCTTCGTGCCTTTTCTTTCATGAGAAACAAGCGACGAGTAACAAGGAAACATTTATTTCCACAGTCAGAATAAGGGTTACTTTCTCCAAGTAGGTCCCAGCCTGTGTTAAACTTTCCCCTTCATTGCCCTCTTTCACCTCTGCTGCTGTCTGTCTGCCCATAAGAAAAGTCTTCTCACCTGCTAGAAGCCATAAACCAGAGAGGGATGAATGATAATAGCGTCGTACAGTACAGGTCAAGGTTATCTAATTGCAAAAGAATCCTCTCATCTGACATAGGCTTCTGTCAGTAGAATCGCATGCATGTACCAAATTAGCCAAATGTCAATTTTTTTTTTTTTTAAAACAACTGTACATAATTGCAACCCTATCACGGAGCTTAAAAAACTATTTGAAAATCAAAGACAAAGGTACAAGACTGTATACTTACCGTCTTTCATGAGGGAATGAACTACAGAACAATCACATGAAGAATTGCAAATGAAATAAAAAAACTATGGAAATGATTTTAGGTTGTTGATTATAAGTATAGAAACAATACAAATATATACTGTAAGTATTTTGAGGGTGAAGGGAGAGTGACCCGATTGTGTCATTCACAGTGTGCCATGCAAGTGTGTGGCCACTGCTGGACTCATTTCACTGGCTTTGGGGTGACCCTAGTCGAACAGTAGTTTAGTGGTGTGCAGTGTGTTGGATCAGGTGACTAAGATTTGATTTGTTAAAATGTTATGATAATGTATTAGGACTAAATAATGGTTTAAAGGGTAACTTAATAGGTCAGACACTAACATTTTTGGACAAATTTGTCATCACAGTTTTTTAGATTGTCCCTTCAGCACAAGACAAATGAGAGGTATGCGTGAAGCAAATAACTCTGCGGGGAAATATTTTAGTATATAGCAAGGTATTTAGGGGTGAAGAGTTTACGTTGTTGGAGGGGAACTGCAGTTTAGTGCTGTCTGCTGGTTTTATAATTCCGGTAAACCACAGGGACGACTAACATTTTGTGCATCGCAAGTGATGAGACTATATTGCACCAATCTTGTTACCAAAGCCATTGGGCTTCCAGTGTGGACAATTTTGTTGGTTATAACTGAAGTGTTTAGTTTGTTTCTTGCACACACCTTTCAACTATCTCTTTTTCATCCTCTCTCTTTAAGCACATGCATTTCACATACTTTTTCCACAGTGTCGCTTATGTGTTTATATTCACAGGATGGTGGAAGGAGAGTTTCTGAATTCATAAGTGAGATGTGAGTGATTGTTTGAATAATGTTGTCAGTGTGTCAGGTGAACTCATGATCCAGACGAGTCCACAACCCTGTGAGAAAAAAAATTCAGAAACCAAGTCTTTCTGGACAGATGTAATTTGACAAGTAATTTGGCCTCCTTGGTTGCTGTTGTCTTGTTTCTTCAAACCTCAAGTATAGGAGAACAATAAGTAGTTACACAAAACAGCAGTGAAGCTGTAGTATTAGCATGCATATCTGTTACAGTCTTCTTTGGAGGCTCTGGTGTGCAGCACTATAAAATGAAATTTATGTATTTGTACTTTTTATCTGGATATAATTATGGACATGTGTAAAATAGATTCACCGAATGTTCTCAAGCCAGTACTTGGCATAAAAACAGTCATAATTAGCATTATACTCTTTAGGTATGTGTGCATACTTACCTTTAGTTTGACAACAAAATTAGACCCAAAAGTGTCATTAGGGGTCACAAAATTAGTTTAGGGCCATTCTATATTGGAAATTTGATTCATAAATAGAGCGAATACTGTTTTTTTTTAGAATTGTTGAAATGCAAATGTGTTCATTTAAAGGTAGGATTAGTGATTATAATTAGCTGTTGACAGAGGCTGGCTGGAGGAATTTTACAAGCCCCTTTGCCCCCCTGCTCAATCTTAAGAGCCAGGCAGCCACGTCAGCTGCGCATGGGGCAGAGCAACTGCAAAACACACACACACACACACACACACACACACACACTTCTGAAACTGACTTTGCTAGGACATTTTCATTGATATTTACAACATTTGTTTCAGTGTACTGTGGATGTATACTAACATACAATTTATTGTCAAATACAATTACAATGTTAATTTTTGTTTCAGCTCTATGCTTTTATTTCTAGGACACTCCCCCATCTTCCATTGATTGACAAACAGATATTCTGCCCCAAACTCATGGCATTGGCTGAGTTTATGTTGCTGTGTAGGGCTGGTCGGGATTCTCAAAAAAACTGAGCAAAGTTTTGATAGCCCCACAATTTTTACGCTTTTCAGAGGAATCAAACTGCAAATGGATTATAGTATATAATCATATTACTGCATATTACTGTAAACTGGGCATAGGAGAATGTTTGTTAACATTAAAAAATTACAGATGCCACCTTTAAACCACATAAGAGAATAACTGTACAAGATGAGTCACATTGCATAGTGGGCTGCCACAGGTAATGTCAAAAGGCATCAGACAATTTCAAAAGAAAATGAGTACAGATATAGGAAACATACTGATAACACAGGCCGTTCTATAATTGTGTAACAAGTGATACCTATAAAACTGTTCTGTCTTTATTAAAACACACACTTGGTTACAGTTTTTCGCAATCTTTGAAACAGTCTTAACATTCTCTAAACTGTAAGTGCAATTGTGTCAGTAAATTGGCCAATGCCACCAAAATGAAAAGTTATTTGTCATCATGTGAGCCGTACTTGTCAGAATGTTTTGATGTTTTTTGCACCACGGCAGTCAACCATGGAAATGTTTTTTATATACAAATTTCATTTTTGTTCTTTTTTGTTGACACTGACTGCTTACTGTACTATACAAGAATGCCAGTTTTGTCTAGCTGAATGCTACTGTGTATCACACTGAGCTTTAAAGATACCGATTTCAACAGTAGGTAAAAGTTTACTGGGAAAAGTCAATACTGTACAATACTGTAGTACACAGAAAAATTATATGCACATTTGTATATATGCAGTAAATTTATTTTTGTAGCAGTGTGTTACATTAACATATGCATGTCCATTTTTAAAAATGTTTTACATGTAAAGTCATATATAGTGAACAGAAAATTGCCACAAAAGAAAATGCAACAATGAAAGAAATTCCATATCGTAGATATATCTGGAACATACATGTATGTCTGACAGATTTTGATAATTGAATGGATCATTTTGCTTGTGAGCCTCACATGATGAAAGAATGTTTAGAAGTTGTGAAGAGTATGACAATTTCACTGAGAATCAACTCTTCGTGTATTTAGTTATTGTGCAAATTGTAGACAATAAATATCTTAAATGTTTTGAAAAAAATAATTCTCATTCAAGAAATAAGCCAAAGCAAATGAGAATGTAAACTGTAATACAGCAGAATTAAAGAATAAAAGACTTTAAATGCTGTCATCAATTACTCACCCTTATATAATCCCAAACACACATGACTTTCTTTCTTTTGTGAATCCCAAGAGAAGTTTTGATGAATATTGAAGCTGCTATTTTGTCCATTCAATGAAAGTGAATGGTGACTGAGGCTAAGATTCTGTCTCACATCTCCATTTGTGTTCCGCAGAAGAAAGAAAGTCATACGAGTTTGGAGCAAATGGAGGGAATATAAGTAATGACAACTTTTCATTTTTGTCTATCACTTTAAAATTCTGCTGTGTGCTTCTTTAGCTAAAGATTTTGTTCATAAATTTTCTCTCTTAAACTCTTCTCAAAGATTATCACTTTATTTGTCAGAGGACACCCCTTTATCTCTGTGATGACTATAATGTGCAGGTGGAGAGAGCAAAAGATGTGCATATATGAAGGTGTATAACATGTGGTGTCCAGATGCTGTCAATAAAGACATAACAGAGAGAGAGAGAGAGAGAGAGAGTGAGAGAGAGAGAGAGAGCTCCCCGGGGTGTCAGATAATGAGAGTTACAATAAACTTCAAAAGGGCAGAGAAAGAAAATAAGGTTTTTATAAGCAAAGTCCTGCTTCCTCCAAACACAGCAGGAGTGTATGCAGACATACAAATCTGGAGCTAAATAACCTGCCACGCACACACACCCCAAACACATTTAATATCCTTTATCATGAGGTTCACTGACTTAAAGAACAAAATAACATTTAGTAATGGAGCGTGTTTATAGGGATCGTTCACACAAACATTAAATGTCTGTTATCATTTACTCACCCTCGTATTGTTTCACACCTGTATTACCTAATTTCTTCTTTGGAACAAATGGAGATTTTAACTATCACATTATTTGCTGGTTGGATTGAGGTTTTTAGAGCGATTGGAAAGGCTCCTGTTAAGTGTCTTCAGCTTGTAAAGGCCTCGGGGTGTGGAAATTTGTCAGGGGCTAATTCTGCTCAAGTGAATGAGGGGTGAGAGTAAAAAGTAAGGATATATGTCTGGATATATGACTGACAGAACCTTCAAAAACCAGAAGTCTGAGTCTTTCAAATGCTCACATCTTTAATCCCACAGGAAGTTTGCTTGTCCAGTCATGACTATGACCGTTCAGTAGTGGAAAGCTACAGGTCCAAATAATTCATACAGACAGACATTTGGGTGAATTTGACAAATCTCAGATTTTGCTTAAAGAAGAAATTCACATAGATGCATTATCCTTTGTTAGTTGACTGATGAATGGTTTTGTTGGCAATTAATTCTATGTATTCCATTTTAAGAATGTAGTCCATTGTTAGACCAAGGTGAGGCAGGCAGAGGTCAGTGAGGTGCATCACAGTTCAACCGGCAGGTCATTTCGGCAAGATCTATCCTAAGTCCAAGGTTCAGGCAGTGGGATATGAAGTATCCCATGTCTTATGGTTGTAGTTGGTATCAGTTCATGCCCTGAAGTCCATCGTAAAGTGAAGTGATGTCTGGCTGGCACCAGCTGTATTTAGTAATCATCACTCAGAGACATGTAGCAGAGGAGTCCGACACCAAGCAGGAATGGAGCTGGGTCTGGATAAATTAGGAGTATGCCTGTCTAAATAAATGAGTCTTTAGTCAAGACTTAAACTGAATGATTCGAAGACTATTTCATATTTTATGAGCCAAATATGAAAATGATCAACCTCCTTTTGTGGATTTTTATATTCTAGGAACTATTAACAGGCCAGAATTTTGCGATTGTAATGAACGTGATGGAATATAGCGTGGTAGAAGGTCACTTAAGTACTGACCATTCAAAGCTTTGTACGTAGTTAACAGAATTTTTTAACTAATCCAAAAAATAAAAGGTAGCCAATTTAACGATGATAAAATGGGGCTATTATGATCATATTTGAAGTTTATTTATTGATCGCGCTGGACATACTCCCAGTAATGCATTACAATAATCTAGTCTTGATGTCATAAACGCATGATTTAATTTTTCGGCATCAGCAAAAGAGAGCATGTGTCATAACTTAGCAATATTTCTGAGGTGGAAGAATGCTGTTCTACAAACATTGGAAATTTGATTTTCAAAGGACAGATTGGAATAAAATATAACACCTAAGCTCTTTGCAGTATAAAACGATGTAACAGTACATGGATCCAGAGTCAAATTATATTATAGCGGCTTATATATATATATATATATATATATATATATATATAGGGGTTTTTGGTCAAATAATTAGTTACTCTTTATTGTTGGAATTGAGTAAAAGGACATTTCTGACCATCCAAACTTTGATTTCATTGATAGATTTGGGGAATTTTGTCAGGTTTCGAAGAAATATAAAGTTGGGTATCATCTGCATAACAGTGGAAACTGATTCCCCGCTTCCTGATAATATCTCCCATTGGAAGCATATATAAGGAGAAATGCAGAGGCCCTAAAACTGATCCCTGTGACACTCCATACTTTACTTTAGTTTGATTTGACAATTCCTCGTTTACACAGACAAAGTGGTAGCGGTCTGCTAAATAGGACCTTAAACAGGCTAATGCAAGGCCACAAATGCTAACATAATTATCAAGCCTATTCAAGAGAATGTCATGATCTATGGTGTCGAAAGCAGCTCTAAGATATAAAAGCACTAGAAGAGAAATGCAGCCAGAAGAGAAATGCAGCATCATGCAGTGTGTTTACATACTTTCATAAATATGAATTTTCAGCTCATGTTTGTGTGTTTATGTGAATGTGAAGTGCATCATAGAGCAGCATAAACTAAAATGCATTGTGTGGTCTCTCCCCGTGGGGTCAGAGAACACATGTGCAAGCATAAGCCATTAGTAAGGTATTCTAGAGAGATGCATGTCCGTCTTTTCCAGATGTTTGTATCTGTTAATGCAGCAGTGACAGAGCCCCATTAATCAACAGCATATTTATTTAATTCATAGAAATGCAAGACCAAAACCGAGCAGAGAACAGATGAAATGTGTGTTAAAAGAAATAAGCAATGACACTTCCATCAATATGCATATACAAACCTGCATATGCATACACAATGTCCTTGCTGTTTCTGTTTTGCTTTATTGTTCATTCTGACTTTAATGGATTTTTCACAGATGTACTGGAAAAAGTATTGCTGCTCGAAGGCTTGTTTTCCTTAAAAACAACTGTGGCACACTTTTTCGCTGAGATCATCGAAAATGGTGTGTGTGCTGTGCCTGAAAGCTAGCAATCTTTTTGACACTCTGTATTACCTGTCATTATGTGTGTGTCAGGTGTTTCTAACCAGCTATAAAGAACAAAACTTGTTATCAGGCTAGATGCTGTCTTTTCCCTCTACTTATATGCTTGTAAAACTTGGACACTCATACTTGACACATATAAATGCACACATACTGTACATATTCTTAGTGCCAATGCAAAGTTTAGTCACACAGACTTGCACTGGGCAAAAACCTATATCATCTTGGCCTGTGTATTCACTGTAGCTGGACTCTTTTTTTCCTGATATCATGTTAAAGAGTTAGTTTGAATATATCTTTGTCGTTCCAATGGAGGAAAGTAAGAAAGTAAGAGGGTTTAGAACCTCACGAGGGTGAGTAAATGAGGATAGAATAAAAATTTTTGGGTAAACTATCCCTTTAAAAGCCAGACTGTCTTGACTCTTACCACACTTAATAATTGTGTGTCTGTGTTTGTTTGTTTATTTGAGTGTCAAAATAGCAGTCGTGAGATTCAATAGCTGGTCTCTTGCTATTGCAGATGAAGTGTGTAATAATGTGCATATATACTTTTGTGTTCACTGTTATCTGTTGTCTGAAAATGTGTTAGTGGCTATTTATTTGCAGGTTTAAATTAGTATTATTCATTATAGATTTTATGAGTGTGAATTTTACCTTCCTGAGATCCTAGTGTGACTGCTGTATGTGCATTTTCCATTTCCCTCTTTGATTTGTAACTAACATGTTATAGCATCTAATAGACAAGAAAAATAAATAAATATTTAATTTCTAGAGCAAAAACATTTCCTAAAAATTGATGTACACACATGTGGACAGCAGGACAAAGTTGTAAAATTTGTACCAAGCTAACAAGCTAAAGATCATATATATATACACTCACCTAAAGGATTATTAGGAACACCTGTTCAAATTCTCATTAATGCAATTATCTAATCAACCAATCACATGGCAGTTGCTTCAATGCATTTAGGGGTGTGGTCCTGGTCAAGACAATCTCCTGAACTCCAAACTGAATGTCAGAATGGGAAAGAAAGATGATTTAAGCGTGGCATGGTTGTTGGTGCTAGACGGGCCGGTCTGAGTATTTTACAATCTGCTCAGTTACTGGGATTTTCACGCACAACCATTTCTAGGGTTTACAAAGAATGGTGTGAAAAGGGAAAAACATCCAGTATGCGGCAGTCCTGTGGGCGAAAATGCCTTGTTGATGCTAGAGGCCAGAGGAGAATGGGCCGACTGATTCAAGCTGATAGAAGAGCAACTTTGACTGAAATAACCACTCGTTACAACCGAGGTATGCAGCAAAGCATTTGTGAAGCCACAACACGCACAACCTTGAGGCGGATGGGCTACAACAGCAGAAGACACCACCGGGTACCACTCATCTCCACTACAAATAGGAAAAAGAGGCTACAATTTGCAAGAGCTCACCAAAATTGGACAGTTGAAGACTGGAAAAATGTTGCCTGGTCTGATGAGTCTCGATTTCTGTTGAGACATTCAGATGGTAGAGTCAGAATTTGGCGTAAACAGAATGAGAACATGGATCCATCATGCCTTGTTACCACTGTGCAGGCTGGTGGTGGTGGTGTAATGGTGTGGGGGATGTTTTTTTGGCACACTTTAGGCCCCTTAGTGCCAATTGGGCATCGTTTAAATGCCACGGCCTACCTGAGTATTGTTTCTGACCATGTCCATCCCTTTATGGCCACCATGTACCCATCCTCTGATGGCTACTTCCAGCAGGATAATGCACCATGTCACAAAGCTCGAATCATTTCAAATTGGTTTCTTGAACATGACAATGAGTTCACTGTACTAAAATGGCCCCCACAGTCACCAGATCTCAACCCAATAGAGCATCTTTGGGATGTGGTGGAACGGGAGCTTCGTGCCCTGGATGTGCATCCCACAAATCTCCATCAACTGCAAGATGCTATCCTATCAATATGGGCCAACATTTCTAAAGAATGCTTTCAGCACATTGTTGAATCAATGCCACGTAGAATTAAGGCAGTTCTGAAGGCGAAAGGGGGTCAAACACAGTATTAGTATGGTGTTCCTAATAATCCTTTAGGTGAGTGTGTATATATATATATATATATATATATATATATATATATATATATATATATAAAAATATTTCTTCATAAAATTATTGATTATGTTTCCAGCGGTGTTGGTTACTCATATTTTTTTTTAGATTTTATAGACATTGATTTTCTGTAAATTTGAATAAATAATTTTGATTCAAGGTAATGGCCGGCATCATCAAATCACTGGCAACCATTTAGCATTATAAATTCTGGATACTGATTGTCCCATGTTTGCCAAACTTGATGAGTTTTCCAAACGTCATCTGCAGCCTGAAACTGAACTTTTGGTTGGATTTGAAGAGTGAATGCTCTTAGTTGCATAGAAAGCTCTATGATGTCCCCTTGCTCCTTATTTAGTGAATGACTTAACCACCAGTGTGCTGTCTGTCTGCACTGGTCTCAGAACAGTTCAAAATGCACCTTATTTTCACCATATTACTCCATAATAATGCCTCCGAAAGCACATTTTTGGATTAACCCATTGATTCTCAATGTGAAAATGCACAGTGAATATAGGAATGCATTTATTAATGTCAATGAACCATATTGTACAGTGATAACAAAATCATACATAACAACATTTATATTAAAATGAAGCAAAATAAGCCACAGATTTGTTAACGTTGAAATTTATTCAAAACAAGTCCCTAATTTTTTACTTTTGTGAGAATGTCCCACAATACACATATGTGTACATTATCTTTATTATCGTAAAAATATCAAACGAAACTAGATATGCTACTCTTCACACCCAAACAGGTTTCAATGAAAATACTTAGAGGTTTCTTACCAGAGGCACTTTTGTTGGCTCTGTGCCCATAGATGCACTTCACAGAAATGAATGCCATGCTGTTGTGTCACTTGACTCCGAGCATCAGAATTTTAACCCTTAAACCTGCAGTCAAAAGTGTTGTGAACAGTATTCAGTTGGTTTAAATTCATTTAAATTATACTTTGCATATAGAGAAGCCATAATAAAACGTGCACACACGTGTATGTGGGGTCACACAAGGTCAAAGAAGGTGGGGAAAAAACTTTCCCACTGAAAACAAAATGTTATTAATGTCTTGTTATCCAATAATAATGTCTAAACATCCTAAAACCTAAATAAATTCACTAGTTAAACAACATTGCATAAGATATTAAAACTTTATCTTGCTCCATTTTTCACTGCTTGTTTTAAAATGTATGTAAATTTAGTAAAGCCTATGCTTAAGTGCAACAACAAGTCTTAAAATCTTATGTACTTTTCCATGTCAAGTAATCTAATATTGTGAAATGGACTGGAAAACAAGACAAAGGTACTGAATAAAAATTAGATTTTTCCTACATTTTTCTTTCCGTTGGGCTTGCAGTAAATGACTTCTAGGTGAGACTGATGATCCAGTAGACAGTTTGTCCAGTTGCTCTGGCACTGCTTGCTTCCTTAGCTGCAATGTTGCGTGTTACTGTGCAAATATGAGTATACACACTAACTGGATTTTATTTCTGGTAAAGGTGGGGGGAGGAAATGTGCAGGTTCTGTGTGAATGTGTGGACTGAGTTGTTGTCGATATTTGTTTGTTGGTGCTTTCCCAGGCTGGTTTAATGCAGTGTCCTTCTGCTGTGGAGGTTTCCACTGGCACAGCCAAACAGCCCTGACTCACTGAGGACACTGTGTGTGTGTGAGTGTTTGTGTCAGTATTTACATGTGGGCTCCACAACCCAAAGTGTCATGCTTGGATAATAACACTGTTATGTCACAGCATATTTACCATTTTTACAGTCAAAACATGGATTAGTTATGCAACTGTGCATAAATGTTGTCACATTGAGACTGTCGCATAGAAAAGAAGGCATGGTAAAAATGGTACTTATGAAGTCTAGATTTGCAAAAAAAGATACTTGGAAGGAATAGTTTCCCCATAACTATTGTTTCTTTCTGTTTAAAAATGTAGTAATTGGTACTTTTAAAAATGCTCTTGAGATACTAATACTAATATTAGACAATACAACTTTGTACCTCACAAAGTTGGCAAGCTGTTGTTAAGTGCCTCACTTTCTTGCAAGCCCATAACCACCCTTGAGGAATTTATCAGCCTGGGAATACAGACCTAGCTGTTTGCTAGCATCATTCAGTATCACTTTTCACATTTTCATGTGAATTTAAAAAGTCTTATCTGGCTCTCTAAGACAGACATATTAACTCAAAACACAATGTTGGGCAGTGTTACCCTGGCCCGAAGGGCCGCAGTGCTGTTGATGTGCAGCTGTTTTTGGAGATTGTTCTGTTTATGTTAAAAATAAGTAAAACTTTTAATTTGTCATGGGTTGAAGGGCTGCAACAGATCACAATGTGGACAACACCACTGCCGTGCTGAGAGAATGGCTGAAGAACAGGCAGAGCAGATACCACTATGTGGAGTGGAGGCCTATGGAGGAACCAAGGTTGGTTGATCTTCTTCCAAACCAGATGTTTTCAAAGTCAATTAGCACTAAGGCTAGTCCTAAACAAAATAAATATTGGATTTTTACTCCTTGATTGAAAATGCCTCTAGTGCTGAATTGAGTTTCAGTCTTGTAAACAGACATTTATTGCCTTCACATGTACCCAAGCTCCAAATGTCCTCATTTATATTTCTTAAAGGTGAAGTGTGTAATTTTTGCACCACTGGTATCACCTATTTTTAAATAATGGTTTTCACAGTTTTCTCCAAAGATTCTACCATATAGGTCTTGCTTTATTTCTTCAACCTGTAACAGCAGATTAATTAGAGAGATATCTTAAAAGGATAGTTCACCCAAATATACAAATTCTCTCATTATTTACTCACCCTTATACTATCCATATGTGCAAGATTTTTAGAAGAAAGTGTCAGCTCTGTAGGTCCATACAATGCAAGTTCATGGTGACCAGACCTTTCAAGCTCCAAAAATGACATAAAAGCACCATAAAAGTAATCCATAAGATTGTTTAATCCATGTCTTCAGAAGCAATATAATAGGTGTGGGTAAGAAACAGATCAATGTTTAAGTCCTTTTAAACTGGAAATCTCCACTTACCCTTCCACATTCTGAAAGTGAAAGTGGAGATTTATAGTCAAAAAGTATATAAATATTGATCTGTTTCTCACCCAAAGTGATTACATCGCTTCAGAAGAAATAGAAGTCATATGGATTACTTTTATTCTGGCTTTATAAGGCTTGAAAGGTCTGGTCACCATTCACTTGCTTTGTATGGACCTTCAGAGCTGAGATATTCTTCTCTTTGTTTGTGTTCTGCAGAAGAAAGAATGTCATACATATCTGGGATGGCATGAGAGTGAGTAAATTATTAGAGAATTTTCACGTTTGGGTGAACTATCGCTTTAAAGTGTGTATGTCTCCATTCTGGTGTAAGGTCATACACAGATGAGTGGGGGCCGAAGCACTGGGCCCCGTCTCGGTTCAACCATCTGATGAAGCTCAGACAGGCAGCACTGAAGGCTGCACGAGAACGCTGGGCTGATTATATACTGGTGAGGTCATAATGATTTTTTTCAATTATTCTTTTGCCAGAAATTTTACTCCAAGCAATTTACAGTAAATTCAAACTTTATATGTTACATTACATGCATTTCTTTGGAATCTAACCCATGACCTTAACAACATGATGTACTAATTAAGCTACAGGGACAAAACAAACTTGGCTCATTTTAAAGTTTAGATGTATTTATGCTGCATCTGTTCCACCCATATTAAATACTGCAAGAATTAATACAGTATGTATGTTTCAACATATAATATTGATGTTCCACAAAAGATTCTGTCATCATTTACTCACCCTCATGTTGTTCCTAAACCCTTTGTCTTTCTTTCCACCGTGGAACACAAGGAGATGTTAGGCAGAATGTTAGCCTCAGTAACCATTTACTTTTATTGCATTTTAATTTCATTTTTCAATACAAAGACAAAAGATGCTTTCACTATCGGGCCAGTGTGAGCCAGGGCTATCAATTGGTCAGCCGGGGCCAATAGCCTCAGACCTCAAGTTGCGAGACCAAAATCGATCTGCATTCCCACTAACAGGCCAATAGCCCCTCAGCATTTCCCTAAAACCCACCCTTAATATGCAGCCCTGTCATACACCCCAACTATTTCACAAACAAGAGGGAAGCTCAAGTTGAAGTATCAGACTCTGGAGACTAGGTTTCACTCAAATGTACATTGTGGAGACTGAAGCTGCTGTTTGCTGCTTATTTTGGTCTTTGCTTGGTGGAAAGTGAGACCGGAGTCAGTGAAACTCTGACTTTGACATTGACCCCGCCTCAATCCCCAGTTGGCCCAAAGCTAATCGACTGGCCAAAGGTGTTCGGCTGTTGGCCCAGAGGAAGCCAAGAGGCACAATGAATCCCCGGAAGTGACAGTGGGAACGCAACTGGCCCTGGTACGCACAGTAACACCCCCTCATTTGGCCCGATAGTGGAAACGTGACTAATGAATGGTAACTAATCTCTTTTTGTGTTCAACAGAGGACAATTTTGGAGTCAATTATAACAGAATTGAAATTTTTGGGTGAAATGTCCCTTTAATTTTTTATTTTTTTTTATTTAGAATGTATGAATTTTGTATAAATACAAGATTTAAAGTAAAGCTAAATCTGTCTCTTTTCCTTCTCTCTCTCAGTTTGTTGACAGTGATAACCTCCTAACTAACCCACGGGTGTTGAATCTATTGATGGCAGAGAATTTGACATTGGTGGCCCCCATGTTGGATTCCCGTTCCCTCTACTCAAACTTCTGGTGTGGCATTACTCCTCAGGTACAGCTTTACCTTTACATCCAATGATCAGGTGTAATTCTATCTTTTTAGACTTAACTACCCATCATACAGTTGCAACTCTGCCGGTACAGGTTACATTACTTGTAAGCCCTGAAGTACCACCATCTGTAGAATGCCCAACCCATAATTTGTTGAAAACAGATGATTAAATTCTTTAGACATCGCAAGCACACATCTTCCTTCTTCTCAGGGTTATTACAAGCGTACCCCAGACTACCAGCCTATCCGTGAGTGGAAGCGTTTGGGATGTTTTTCGGTGCCCATGGTCCATTCCACCTTCCTGCTGGATTTAAGACGTAGCGGCACACATGATCTGGCCTTCTACCCACCTCATCCTGACTACAGCTGGGCTTTTGACGATATCATGGTCTTTGCATTCTCAGCTCGTCAAGCTGGTGAGATCTGTATAGGGGTTCTTTATGGGTGGACTGCAAGGGGAATCCGGAGTGGAGATATCTGCTTTCTTAACCAGACCTGCTTTTTTGTTTACAGATGTCAAACATGTCCATATTTCTAGCCCGTTAAAAAACGAAAAGGCTTAACGAGTAAAGTTGTACAAGTAACAAGTATGAGCATCAAAACCACAGCATATTCTGGAGACCAGCCATGCTGGTCTTTTCAACAGGGTTATAATATTGTGATGGCAATTTGGTTTTCATAATGAACAGATGAATACAGTTAAGTTGGCAGGTCTAATGTTTCTGGAACCCAGAAAAGACACAGATCAGAACATAACACATCACATTATTACACGTACATTATTTGGTGGTGAGGAGGGTGTGTGCATATGTGTGTTTGTGTTGCTGCTTTTATGTCGGATAATCTTGTGGTTAAATATAACCAGCTCCAGCTGGCCGCTTTAATGGACTCCTTTTAATGGGTGTTTGTGGATATTCCATTGAGGAAATAATGTGTGTGAGCATGCAGTGAAGTTTCAGTTAAGACAGAGAACACACACACACAAACTAAAACAAAGTCAACAAATCATGATTACAAACACATAGACAGAGACCTGAAATGCTGAATGCTCACAACCACATAAACACACCTAAAAGGAGTGTTTTTCATTCTCTAATCATTTACTCACTTTCATGCCATCCCAGATGTGTGTTTCACTTTCTTTCTTCTACAAAACACAAACAATGATTTTAGAAGAATATCTCAGCTCTGTTGGTTCCATACAGTTCAAGTAAATGGTGATCAGAACAGAACTCAAGCTTCAAAAAACACACAAAGGCAGTATAAAAGTAATCCATAAGACTCCAGTGGTTAAATCTATGTCTTCAGAAGCTATATGATAGGTGTGGGTGAGAAAAAGATCAATATTTAAGTCCAGTTTAACTTTAAATCTCCACTTTTACTTTCACATTTTTCACATGCAAAAAGTGAAAGTGGAGATTTATATAAAAAAAAACTTAAATATTCATCTGTTTCTCAACCCAGTGATTGCATCGCTTCAGAAGACATAGTAAACAATTGGAGTCGAGTTGATTCATTTATACTGCCTTTATGTGGTTTTTGGAGCTTCAAAGTTCTGGTTACCATTTACTTGCATTGAAAGGACCTGCAAAGCTGAAATATTCCTCTAAAAATATTTGTTTGTGTGAAGCAGAAGAAAGTCATACACTGGAATGGATTAAAAGTGAGTAAATAATTACAGAAGTTTAATTTTTGGGTGAACTATCCCTTTAAAAACACACACCTCTTGTGTCCAGATTCTGTGACAGATTCCTGTCACGCATATAGTATGTATTAGTACATTTCAATTGATGCTGTTGTTTTTGTGTATAGGTGTACAGATGTACGTGTGTAACAGAGAGCACTATGGTTTCCTGCCTGTACCTCTGAAAGCCCAGCAAAGTGTGGACGATGAGGAGGAGAGTTTCATACACACTATCACTGAAGCCAATAGTGAGTATTATCCATCATACACACCTATTCACACATTCATGCATGCATGCATGCATGCACTCATACATGTATACAAGCATGAGGAAACTCATGTCCACTTTTACACATGCGTGCGCACACACACACACACACACACACACACATCCATAGTGAAGCACATAATAGCATCATCATAAACTGATGACTGTTGTGCGCGATATACAGTATAAATGTATGAAGAATATAAAAAATAACACCCATATATGCATTTAATTTGAAGAAAATGCCTGTCCTATCTTTCTTTTCAGTTGATCATAATGTAAAACCCTCAGAGTTCATCTTCGCTCCACCTAAACCCCAGGACAAGACGGACTTTGATGAGGTGAAAGAGAATTTCTGGAATGTCTTGCTCGAATGAACACTCATACAGATAGTTAGTCTGCAGAGAAACTTCTACTGATTTAAAGTGACATTCTCCCTTAGTTTCTGTCTGCCCTGGTTTCTTCCTCTGTTTCCTTATTCTACCCAACACTCTCATTCTTTTTCCCCCTTAGATCTTTCTGATTAACCTAAAACGGAGGTTAGACCGGAGGGAGCGAATGTTGAACACCCTGGAAGTGCTGAGACTTGAGGTGTCTGTGTTTGATGCTGTAGATGGGAAGTAGGTTATCAAAAGGATGTTAATTGGTACCGCTCAATAATACTAGTGTGCTGGTTGTGAACTACCTAAACCATCAAGATATCATTGGTCTAGACCAGAAAGACCAGTATGAATAACCAGCATTACAACATAAGTTTTGCTGGTGATCAGCATTATTATGCTGGTTGACAAGCTAGAACAGCACCAAACCAGCAGTAATCAGCATAAACCAACATGGATCAGCATGTAGATTCATGCTGGTCTTATCAGCAGAGCAGTAGTCAGTGCTAACTGAGCTTTGTGAGTAAAAATGTAGTAGAACTATGGTTAATTAAAGCACTTCTAACATTGTTGATCTGTGCCCAGCTGCAAAAAAATATTAAGTGGGGGAAAAAACCCTTAGTTTTAATTGTAAAGTTCTTCTTTGTTCTTCATTCAGGGGTAAAAAAAAAAAACAAACAAAAAAACCGATTGAAACAGCTGAGCAACTGTGTACTGTTTGTGAACAATCAGACACCTGCCACACTGCTGTGGGAGGCATTTACAGTTACTTTTACATATGAGGACACTCAGTTAAACCTCATTTCATGTGACTCTAAAATGTGTTTTCAATTTGTTCATGCCGCATTCTATGAGTAAAAGATGCTTTTTTTAACCACTTGATGATGATTTAAAGTAATATACAGTATATGCAGTAGAAAATACGCAATTAGTCTTGTTTACATTCTGAATTCATGACGCTAATGTGCTAACACGCTACATGAGACCATAATAAGCACAAATTTTACTCTGCTATTGTAATTTATGGTGACACTGATACAACTGCAAAGTTTGGTGTATAAAAGAGTGTTGATGGGAATAATATAGACATAATAATGATGATAAGAGAGGCATATTTTACTATGGGCAGATGTGTGAATGGCTTTCACTGTAGAAGGCACACAGGTGAAGCAGCATATCAGAGTGAATGGGCACTTTAGTGTATTTGAGTAGATTTTATTCCTTTTGTCGACTAATAAAAAAAAAGCATAACATGATCTTGAAAACTGTCTCTACACAAACAATCGTACAGATCAGGTAAATTTGCACCAGCTCACTAATACTGTAACTGCACGCCGGTGTGTTCATTTTGACTGATCTTAACTGATTGAATGCCGTGATCGGGAATTAGCTGCCAGCCTCAAGGTAGGTGGAGCTCCTACCGATGACGTGGACCTATAGCAGTAAGATGGTGTTTAGCAGCCGATGTAAGAAGTTTTCCTAAAAGTTCACCCAGGCGAGCCACCAAAATGAATGCAAAAACACCTTTCTTGCTAGACTTTGTTCTAAATGCTGTCACACTCAATACACACCATGTATTAAGGATTTTAATAACAATCAGTTTTGCAACTGGCTGCTGATCTTTTTCTGGTCTTATTTTTATTGTTTATTTTCTCTTACCAAGCCAATTCTCAGTGCAAATTGTAATTGTTTGAATTGTGTTTGTAGCAAAACTATGAGAGAATGCGTTTCAAAACTTGTTCTGTATTATTTTCCTCTCAGGGCTCTGAATACGTCTCAGCTGCAAGCTCTAGGTATAGAGATGTTACCGGGGTATAAGGATCCGTACTCCAAAAGGGTGCTGACGCGTGGAGAGATTGGCTGCTTCCTCAGCCACCACTTAATCTGGAAACAGGTACAGACACACTCACATATAAACAAATATATATAGAGTATGCATAGACTCCCAAACACAAGCACACACACTAGAGTAACATTGTCTCTATAATGTCTTACCCCTAATGACCTCTGTAAAGCTTTTCTCTGTTAGTTAGTGTTTTACATAACCTATATGATAAACCGACCACCTGGGTACTCAAGTGTAATTGTCCAGTTAATCTCAGCCAGACAAGCAACATTCCAGTAAATATTACTATTTACTTGTAAAGTCATCTGGTTTGCTGAAATTAGCTTTTCAAAAAGATGTTTTCTGTGCAGTACCGATATTTTAAAGGTTGTAAACGGTGTGTGTGTGTGTGTTAGGTGGTGGAGAGGGGTCTACAGCGTGTGCTGCTTTTGGAGGATGATGTGAGGTTTGAGCCTCGATTTAAGAGAAGGTTGCAGATCATCATGGAGGATGTTAAAAAAGCTCAGCTGGACTGGGACCTCATGTACGTAAGAATAACACTAGCTATAAAAAGCACAGAATAAGACCTTTTCCCTGCTCACAAAGTAATTGATTTTCACTCTTACTGCCTTTTTCTACATCTCTCTTTCTCTCTGTAGATATGTGGGTCGTAAGCGAATGCAGGTGGCCCAGCCAGAGGTGTCCGTAGAAGGTGTGAATAACCTTGTAGAAGCTGATTACTCATACTGGACTCTAGGATATGCTCTTTCACTGCAGGGGGCCAAGAAACTCCTCGCTGCTCAGCCGCTTGACAAGATGCTCCCTGTGGATGAGTTCCTGCCAATCATGTTCAACAAACACCCAAAGTAAGCATGATGATGGATGGATGGATGGATGGATGGATGGATGGATTTTGTAGATGGATGGATTGTTACATTTACATTTACATTTATTCATTTGGCAGATGCTTTTATCCAAAGCGACTTACAAAAGAGGAAAAACATAAGCGAATGATCTTAAGGAGACAGTGGTACGAAAAGTGCCATACTACAAAGTTTCACTATCATCAGAATAGTATACAAAACCGATTTAAGTGCAACAAGAATTGTTAATAATCTTTTTTTTTTTAGTGACTGGTTAAATACTCTTGGAAAAGATGTGTTTTTAGCCGTTTTTTGAAGATAGAGAGTGAGTCAGCTTCACGGATTGAGTTGGGGAGGTCATTCCACCAACGTGGTATGATAAAACTGAAAGTCCGGAAAAGTGTTTTGGTGCCTCTTTGTTTTTGTACGACAAGGCGACATTCCTTAGCCGACCGCAAGCTTCTGGTGGGAACGTAGCTCTGCATAAATGTTTTTAGGTATGCTTGAGCAGACCCAGTGACTGTTCTGTATGCCAGCACCAGGGCCTTGAATTTAATATGTGCATGAACTGGCAGCCAGTGGAGAGAGACAAAGAGTGGTGTAACATGCGCTCTCTTTGGTTCATTAAAGACCAGACGTGCTGCTGCATTCTGGATCATTTGCAGAGGTCTAATAGCATATGCAGGAAGGCCTGCAAAGAGAGCGTTACAGTAGTCCAGTCTAGTTATGACAAGTGACTGAACAAGCAGTTGTGTGGCATGTTCAGAGTGGAAAGGTCTTATCTTCCTGATATTGTAGTGTGTAAATCTACATGATCTTGCAGTCTTTGAGATGTGGTCTGTGAAATTTAGCTTGTCATCAATGGTTACCCCTAGATTTCTGACCGTTTTGGAAGGCGACACTGTAGTTGGACCCAGCTGCACAGTGATGTTGTGTTCAACATCAGGGTTGGCTGGAAAGACAAGGAGTTCAGTCTTGGCTGGGTTGAGTTGCAGGTGGTGTTCCTTCATCCATGCTGAGATGTCAGCCAGACAGGCAGCGATTCGAGCAGTCACTGTGGTGTCGTTGGGCTGGAAAGACAAGTAAAGTTGCGTGTCATCAGTGTAGCAGTGGTAAGAGAAACCATGTGACTGGATGATGGGTCCTAATGACGTTGTGCATATGGAGAAGAGAAGTGGCCCAAGCACTGATCCCTGAGGTACCCCAGTAAGTAACTGATGTGGCTTGGATACCTCACCTCTCCAGGCTACCTTGAAAGACCTACCTGAGAGATAGGAGTTGAACCAGCCAAGCACAGTTCCGGTGATGCCCAGTTTAGAGAGGGTGGAAAGTAGGATCTGATGGTTGACTGTGTCAAAGGCTGCAGAAAGGTCCAGCAGAATCAGAACTGATGATCTGGATTCAGCTTTCGCCTGTCTCAGCGACTCCGTGACAGACAGCAGGGCAGTCTCAGTGGAGTGTCCACTTTTGAAGCCTGACTGATTGTCATCCAGCAGCTTGTTCTGTGAGAGATAGGCAGAGATCTGATTGAAAACTGCCCTTTCAAGTGTTTTTGCCATGAATGGGATGAGAGAGACTGGTCTGTAGTGCTCTATCTGTGTGGGGTTAAGTGCAGGTTTTTTCAGCAGCGGGGTTACTCTAGCCTGCTTAAATGTAGTGGGAAAAGTGCCTTCAAGAAGAGATGTGTTAATTATGTGTGTAAGTGCAGGTAGGATGGACGGAGAGATGGCCTGGAGAAGGTGTGATGGAATGGGGTCAAAAGAACAGGTGGTGGGGTGGTTGGAGATGAGGAGTTTTGAGACCTCAGTGTCAGTTAAAGGAGAGAACATAGAGAGAGAAGAGTTGCATACAGGAGTTGGGTGTTTGACGGGGTGTGGTGCTGTGAATGTATTGCTGATGGCTGTAACCTTATTAGTAAAAAATGTGATGAGTCAGGCGGTGGAGGGGGAGGGCAGAGAAGTGTGATAAATGTTCTAAACAAGCTACGAGTGTCTGTGGTGCTGTTGATCTTGGTCTGGTAATATGAAGTTTTTGCAGCTTTAACATTATCTGAAAAAGTTGCAAGCAGAAGCTGATATTTACCTAGATCGGCTGGATCTTTAGATTTCTGCCATCTCCTCTCAGCTGCCCTGAGATCAGTCCGATGTTCACGAATGACGTCAGACAGCCAGGGGCTGGGTGGTGTAGAACGTGCTGGTCTAGAGGAGAGAGGACAGATGTTGTCTAGACAGGTTGTTAAAGTAGACCTAAGTGTGTCTGTGGCAGTGTTTACATTGAGCGTGGAAAATACATTTATTGTGGGAAGAGAGGCAGAGACATCAGTGGATAGGCGAGAGGGTGAGAGGGAACGGAGGTTACGGTGAAAGGAAACCAAAGGTGGAGTCGGTTTTACTATGGATGGGAGAATCATGTTGAATTGAACAAAGTAATGATCAGAGACATGTAAAGATGTAACAAGAATATTTGAGGTAATACAGTTACGTGTAAAAACGAGGTCCAGCTGGTTGCCCGATCTGTGGTAAATATATCTGTGGCCGATCTAGGTAAATATCAGCTTCTGCTTGCAACTATTTCAGATAACGTTAAAGCTGCAAAAACTTCATATTACCAGACCAAGATCAACAGCACCACAAACACTCGTAGCTTGTTTAGAACGTTTAACACACTTCTCTGCCCTCCCCCTCCACCACCTGACACAACCAAATGATTGTTGGTTGAAGGTGTGAATGTCTGTATCCCTGCTAAAAAGACAAGCTTAATCAGCATGCAGTTCCCATTCTGATCTAGGCTGGTTAGTGCTGGTTTGGTGCTGGTCAAGATGGTGGACCAGCATAGCCATGCTGACACATCCAAATGATTGTTGGTTGAAGGTGTGAATGTCTGTATCCCTGCTAAAAAGACCAGCTTAATCAGCATGCAGTTCCCATTCTGATCTAGGCTGGTTAGTGCTGGTTTGGTGCTGGTCAAGATGGTGGACCAGCATAGCCATGCTTTTCATCAGGCAAAACCTAAATGGTGAAGCTGGTTGACCAACATGGTCTTTCTGATGAAGCTGGATAAGCTTTTTTAAAAGCCTGGTGTAGACACTAGCACACCAGCATCCCATGCTGGGGTGACCAGCACCTATAATGCAACATAAGCTGATCTTTCAGCTGGGCAGTCAGTCATAAACCCACATCTACCTACAGTATTTTCTTTACTTCTATGCAACAGGTGTTAAACACAGTTATTGATACTGAGTGTACTTATACACATAGACACTCTCACTCCTGCTTAGTGGGGCCAGCATAGAAAGTGCTAGATTGTTCAGAGGGGGAAAATAATTATGGTGTACCTGCTGGGTCACACAATGGATGCCTTTCTACCTCATTTCCTCTAGTGGCAATCCTGCACAGCATTGGTTTGCCCCCAGCATATTTCACCTTCACTGGCCCTTTTCTCTCTCTCCTAACACCCTCAGTACCTTGTGGTCCTCCTGAATTGTTGTCTGATTCTCTGGGCTCTTTCTATTTCTTTGAGGAATTTTGGGAAGGGTCTGTTGTTGTTGCCAGCAATCGAGGGACAACATTCCCATTGATAGCTCTCTTAGTTTTGGGGTAAGAGTCATTGGTTTAAAACAGATGGATTACTGTATAAATATACTCCACTCATTTTTTCGGAAGGTTTCAAGGCAGAAACGTGAAGCTTATAATTTTGTAAAAGCATTATTTCTTCTGTTAAAACTTGTTTATTATTTCAACTCTACAGCTGTTTGAATAATTTTTACAGTTGTTTTGTGGTTTGTTGATATTACATCGTCATGGCAACAATGTTATAAAACTGGATATATAACTTTACTCAAAAAGTGATTTTATAACACTAAAATCTTGTTAGCAGGCATATTGTTTATGTCTTGTGGCTATACATTTGAAACAGTGAGTATTTTAATGTTTACAGATTGGCACCATTCATTTTCATTGAAGTGCATTATGCCACAAATGCTGTCGATTGAGCTTAATTTGTGTTTAACCTGGAATATTCCTTTAACAGTGCTTAGTGTGATAAAATCAGGGATATACCGGCATTAAAGTGCTTACCAGATTACAGTAACCTCAAAACTCAAGGGAGCAAAAGAGTTACCTTCAAATGTTTGAGACATTAAAGTAAAAGGTCTATTGAATGTTGGACCAACAGTCTAACCTATTTTTATTAACTTGCTGAACAAGATTCTCTTTTTCCACTATGGCAATTAAAGAGAAAACACACCGTAGAGTTTTTCCTTACCTTTTGTTTTTACTGAATCACATTAGAAATTTTTTTAAATCATTATCTCATAATTTTAATAATCAGATTATCTAAATTTCTTTCCCTACTTCCTGTTTGAAATAAAGTCTCATGCTATTGCTTCTTCTCCCTCTTATCCTCTCTCCTCTTTTATCTCCCAGTGCAGCATACATGTCCTACTTTGATCCCAGGGATCTACGTGCTTTCTCTGTTGAGCCGTTGCTGTTGTACCCAACACACTATACGGGTGAGCCTGGTTACTTCAGCGACACTGAGACCTCCACTATTTGGGATGATGAAGAAGTCAGCACGGACTGGGACAGAAAGTATGCCCAAAAAACTACCCAGCAGGGACAAATACGCCCTGTTGCCCAGAACAGTGTCACTGGAGACACACCGCTGCCTGCATCACGAGCCTCACGAGATGAACTCTAGAGAAATAACACCCCCAGCAACAAACACAAACTCAGACATTCTCAAACTACACATCTGACTAAATCAACTCACTCCTCAATATCGTCAAGGCCCCGCCTCTTTGGCGACACATCAGCCAATAGCATGACAGCTGGCTGGGCTGCTCAAACACCATTGGCTGGCTGGCTGATTCTGCACATTCTGTTCACTAAGAGACACAAAAACACACAAGCTCCTTAAATTTCCACTTGATTTATTTCGTCATGCCTTCCACAGACATTGAGGGACCAAACTGTCCCAGGTGGAAACTTAAAAGCCTTGAAGGATGAGAACAACTTGCAAGGTCTGGACAGAGACAGACTTATGGGAGTAACAACATTTGGATGTGCAAGAACAATACTTATGCAGAGGAATTTTTATTTTAAAAGATGTTATATGGTTTTATATAGTAAATAAATTATATGATTTAAGGGCAGAACAAGAAATAAAAGAATCCTACAGCTTTTCAATATTTTCATACCAAGGAATCGTCAAACAGTTGTCCAGTCAGATGCTCTTAATGATAAAGAGCATCATAAAATCTCTTGTAAATGCCATTTATGTGTCCAGTATTATATTTAGGAGCCTGAAATGAAGATGTATTGGAGGAAACATAATCAACATTTGAAGTAATCTCTTTACCAAACTTTAAGTATGTACTGTCTTGTTTTTACCAATATTTAGCAAAAGCATATCTCTGCATTCAGTTTACAACTGAGCCAAAGTGTGTATGAGCCAAGATATGTATCTGTGTTATGATGAACATCACTTTGTTTTCCAGCAGAGACATCAGTACTTACTTCCAGAAAATTCCAGGAGATGTGTGTACTTTGAGTGTTTGGTTCTACTGTGCTCTATTTTATCTGTCATAATTCGAAAGGGCATTGGATATACCCTCATTTGTTCACTCAGCAGGCTGGCTCCTGTTTTCTGACTGTAGATTTCATTACCTTTTTTGAACACTGAAGATGTCATGGTGCTGGTGGTGGGGCTGTGTCAATAAAACTGACCGATCGGTAATATAATGCGTCAATGATGATGTCAGCTGGTCGGAGTTGTTCGATGCTAGAATAGGCAAATAAACTGGCCTCTAATTTTTTATTTAATTGAATTAGATCACTATTGTTGATTGGCGGAGGTGGTGGTATGATAGCAACTTGCACTGTGATCTCGTTATTGGTGCTCCCATTTGCCAGAGCGATCTCATCATTGGTGGTGTGTGTGTTATCCACCTTCTAAATGTGATGCCAATGTTCAGTCTGGTTTTACTCCATTTTCTGTCTCTGTGTCTTTTAGTAAGTCTTCAATTTTTGGCTTTTACATCTGTAGGCAAAGCTAATTTTCTTTTCCTCTTTACATGTCTGACATGTTCCCTCCGACTAATTTAAGTAGCCACGACCCAAACTCACGCTATAGGCTGAGTAAGAAGGGGATGGGTGGAGCTGAGCTGGCCGCTCAAAATATAAACATCAATGTTGCTAAAGTGCCTGTGGGGCTCAGTGTTTATACCTTTCGTTTATAGTATACTATATACGTTTACGTTAGTAAACTACTATATACGTTAGTAAACTATATACGTTTATAGTTGTCAAAAAAGTTCACCTACATACTTAGTCTTTTTTTTACCATAAATCTCCACTTTCACTATCACATTCTTCCTCTTTTGTTTTTGGAAATTCACATTTTTTGTGCATATTACCAGGGCAGGGAGGAGAATTTATAGTGAAAAGGACTTATTGTAAGGACTTATTATTGGAAACACTGACACCTATCAAATTGCTTCCGAAGATATGGATTTAACAGCAGGAATCATATGGATTCATTTTATGTTGCCTGTATGTCATAGTTCTGGCCACCATTCACTTGCATTGAATGGACCAACAGGACTGAGATATTCTTCTAAAAATCTTCATTTGTGTTCAGCAGAATAAAATCGTGCACATTTGGGATGGCACGAGGGTGAGTAAATGATGAGATTTACTCTGTGCTAAACTCCCCGCTGAAAATATCAGCTTCAACCAGCCTGGTCAGGCTAGTTTTAGAGGATTTTGGACTCTTTTCAGCTGGTCAGGCTGAGTGACAAGTAGGCCGATCAGCAAAGAGACTGGCTTAAACCAGCTGCAAGTAGGCAATAGCAAGAGCGTACATATGCATGCACAATACATATGCAGAACAATGGAGGTGTTTGATTTATTATTTAAGAGGTTAACTTTTTTTAACCTCTTAACCAGCACCCCTATTTTTGAGAATTTTCTGAAAACGACATACCCAAATACAAATCTCTGTAGCTCTTGAACCCTATGGTCCACATTCATAACTCTGATATTTTTTTAAACTAGACACTTGAAACTTTGTTACCCAAGAGTCATTATAACTCAAAGTAGCATAGGAACAGAGTAAAACAAGGTAAAATATACATGAAATTGACTCACGATTTCTTTGAATAAACTTCATTTAGGGAAAAATGTATCAGAATTTTATGTTAAGGGCCTGAAAACACCATAAAGATAAAACTGAATGTCTGACCAAGTTTTGATTCAAATTTGAGGATGATACTCCCAAAAATGTAGTTCCTGTAAGCTTTTATTCAAGAAAAGTATAGGCGTCCTTTCCAAAAGGCCAAATGGACTCCAAATGGACACCTGGTTACCAAATGACATAAGGAGTAAACACTACATACTACAATACATGTTTATCCATTCAGAACTATTCTGCCCATCAAACTACACAAGAAAAAATGATTTCAGCACAACATTTTAACATTTTAAATTTGAAGGCCTATTTTACAGCACAGGAAAACACACACACACAAACACACAAAAGAGGATTTCAGTTTGAGTCACATTCATCTATTAGCAGCATCAATATTCCATCATATTACAATATCAAATGTCACATACCTTATCATTATAATGCTCAACATTAAAAATGCTTTGTAATTATTATTTTTCTATGTATATAATTATATATATATATTTATTATATCTTCACCTGACATCTTGTAATCCTTTCCTTCCATTATATTTATATTCAATGCACCATTCATTCATATAAACGTATCACTGTAATCTCATATCTTGCTAGTCATCTCCACTGTTATTGAGTCTAAACTACAGGGGTGAGATAGCTTTTGAGTGTTGGAATATGGATTAGAATCGATATTTCTTTTAAAATGAACATGATGCGAACTCTATCTCGAAAACGCTCATGCAAACCAAAGGAGGATATTTCATTTTTTTCCCTATTTTTCGTTGTTTTGGATTAAAAAGTGGGATCCATTTTGAAGAGTGGACCCTTACATTTAAATGTATGCTGTTGTTTCTTGGATTCGTCGAAACTGATCTGAACCATACGAGATGAAAGATGAGTATAGCGGTTCATTTTGCTCATTTTCAAATGAGAAGTCCTTTTGCATTTAATTTAACCCTTTCCTCTCTGGTGTATTGATTGCAAAAACAAGTTTAGAACATGATTCTTGAGTGTTTTACCTTTCAAATGATGCATAGTTTATGATAGTCAGTTGAATATTTGTTATAAAACAAAGCTTAAAAGGGTAATAAAAGTATCGCCACTCCCTCGAGGGTGCGGGATAAGGGGTTGCCATCTGTGTCCTAACTGATAAAAATTGCAGATTGGTTGTCACTCTGTGCCGTAAGATTGGGTGTGACTGCCATCTGCTGGAGTTTCGTGCTACTGCCGCCCTACGCAATTATGTAGTTGCCGCAAGGGTCGCTAAAGCAAGATTACCGGTAGTGTGACTTGTCTGCTTTTACGTTGAGTAGCCAACTACTAGCAGACTCAGGAAGGAAGATCCCTTCAGAGTGGAAGTTCCACCTTAACAACAATGTTTTATATACTTTTCAATTGTAGCATATTTAGATATACGTTTAGCATGTACAGGATGACGATACATCATCCATATATTAGGATACATTTGCTAATTTAGTTAATTGTCATAGCATAAAATTAAAACATTATGAAATGGCGGCGTCTTATCCCAGTAGTGTGTAAAGAAACTTGTCTCATCTCTCCTCTGATTTTAACAGAACTGAATGTAAATGTTTAACAGAATGTATTTTTGTCATGAAATGAATCATACTAAATCAAAGGGAGAAAGATAAGGTGGAACCAGAGCTGCAGTTCGAGAGAGAGAGAGAGAGAGAGAGATAGACTGATGGATGGATGCAGGAAGCCTGCCTGCTTGCGTGTGTTTACACATATGTAGCTTGGATTTTTTTCAGCTGTTTGTTATACACTGAAAAGTGTTTATTAAATGTCTGACGTGGATTGTTCACCCAGTCCCTGCTTCCTGCTTTCCTCATTGAGAACCTGATTTGCCACAATTGGTGCCGAAACTCAGGACTGGTGGAGGACGTACTCTCAAGGAGTCTGAGGGATCCAGTGCTATTGCCAGGAGTCGTGGACAGAAGCAGTACAGCAGGCTGAGGACTGTCTGCCAGCATGTACGGGACCGGACCGTGGCCAAGCGATGAGGGATGACTGGGGGAGAATGATCGCAATCAGCCAGGAGAGTGGATCCGGAGCTGCAGTTCGAGAGAGAGAGAGAGCGAGAGAGAGAGAGAGAGAGAGAGAGAGAGAGAGAGAGAGAGAGAGAGAGAGAGCTGCATGAAACCTGTGTCTGTGTGTGTGTGTGTGTGTGTGTGTGTGTGTGTGTGTGTGTGTGTGTGTGTGTGTGTGTGTGGGTATGTGGTTTACGAGGACAGTTTTTTAGGTTAAAAATGGGTAATTACAAGGGTATTATGCTAGAAATGTTGTTTATGAGGACATTTCTTGGGTCCCCATAATTTAAATAGCTTAAAAAATATATTAAACAATGTTTTATTGAAAATGTAAAAATGACGAAAGTTTTTTGTGAGGGTTAGGTTTAGGGGTTGTGTTAGGTTTAAGGGATATAATCTATTGTTTGTTCAGTATAAAGATCATTATGTCTATGGAAAGTCTGCATAATGACAGGTAGACCAACTGCATGTTTTTGTTTTGTTATACACTGAAAATAAAGGGATATACTTCCTCCTTTTCACTTGTTTCTTTTCTTCTGAAAATGTTCCATTGATCACAGAAAAGATGGCTGCATCTGCATTAACGGAGCTTGAAGTAGAGCTTTTCTGGTCCAGCCATGACATGATGATCTCAGAGTAGATTTCAACTCTACTCTTTTTCTGTGGAATGGCAAAGACTTGGAAGGAGATAAACACCATCCTCTGTGGTCTGGCATTGGGAAATGCTCAGGTTCATCTCTCGGCCCATGTCTATGTTCTGCAGGTTATCCCAGCCTCCACCTGGAAGCACCTTGAGTGATGTTTCAGTTAAGTTCTTAGGACACTCACAAAGTCCATTACTGGTATGGATCAAAGGATGAAGATCGCCGACATTGAGAAAGCAAAGCATCAGTACATGTAACAGTCTTGACTTCATGATCACTAGGTGTGTTGCTCTAACATGCCAGTATCTTTATACAGAATATGAAATATTTGTCTAATGAATAGTAGTCTCATATTCTTTGGCTTTTAGAAAAATTGTTGATTAAGTCACTTTCACATTCAAACTCGTGATTTAGCACAGAACTATTGACTGTTTTGTTTAGGATTGGCATGAAAACCAGTTTTGATTGAAAAAACATTATGGATTTTTATTTAAATCTGTTGATCATCACCAATCTGAATATGAATCTTGGAGGTGGACATTTCCCCCAGTTGTTGTCCTCCAATGTCTATGGTGCTTATGGCTTTGGTCTGATAAAGGAAATTACAACTTGAAAAATCAGCAGAAATCTTTTCAAATGAAGTGCCAATATAAATAGAATAAATTATAATTAAATTTTCAGGCACAAAATTGCAGTTTTTTTTAAAAGGACCCAATAACATATGCCCATAAAAAAGTCACATAATATTAATTTGGTTGTGCATAATCATTAATGTTTTGATAAATAGTCTTTCTTCATTACCAGACTAAGCACTCCAATAAATATTATTCATAATTTATTTGAAAACTTTATCAAAACTGTTGATCCTGAGTTTGTGGATAAATGCATGGATCAACAATTGATTATATACAGTGACTGATTGGTCTCATGGTAAAGTTTTCGCCTCTTGAGTTCCCAGATCTAATCCGCACTAGTAAAACTTTTAATTTTAATAAACCTTGATTACATCTGTACGTCAGTGGATGTACATCCTGAATAGGGACACATTTGTTTGCATTTTGCTTTGCGATTTAAGTTAATAGCATAATAACATTATTTGGAATATAAGTGTGAAGAGGAGGTTGGCGTGGCTGGCGGCTAGTTACCAAATCAGAGGGAGAGTGAGATAAATGGCAGCCAGCGATGCCAGTGAAATAGAGAGACAGAGACACAGAGAGAGTTATGTTTGTGTATGCCATTTATGTTATGTTGAAGTTCATTTGTATCATTAAAACTTTATGTTGACTGCTCAGCTGGGTGCCAGCTTACCCTTTGCCATCTGCCAGGGGATGTAGGGGTTGCTGCTCTCCACCACAAAGTTGAGGAACCGCTGCCATCCACCAGGAAGATGAGGAGCCATTGCTGGCCGCCAGGGGACGGAGGAGCCTTTTCTGGCCCCAAGGGGATGGAGGACCCGCTGCCTTCTGCCGGATCGCTGAGGAACAGCTGCCATCTGCCAGGGGGTGGAGTGGCTGAGGACCAGTGGACAGCGTGTTCAGGACTAGCGAGCCAGCTTTTCTCTCTCTCTCTCCTCTCTCTCTGTCTCTCCCCTCACTATTTCCCTCTCCCGTCTCCTTCACCTCGTCTCTCCCAGGATCCAAGGAGGCAGGGAAGACCTACCTGTAGAAAGACGGCCAGAATGGCAACACCTGTCCTCCAGGAAGGAGGTTTTCCCAACCTGAATTGGATGGTGGAGGAGTGTGACGAGGAGAAGGGCGTGGCTGGGCCGTGAGGGTCCAAGGCCGGTGCTGAGTCACGTAATCAGCGGGGGTGAGAGATAAAGGGGAGCCGGAGACGCCAGTAAAAGAGAGAGAGAGAGAGATGCACAAAGCTTGTCTATGTGTGTGTCTTTATGTTCATATGGAGCTGGCTGAAAAGCAGTGCATGGTTTTTTTTTGTTATACACAGAAAGTGTTTATTAAATGTTTGACGTGGATTGTTCACCCGGTCCATGCTTCCTCCTTTCCATATTGAGAACCTGATTTACCACGATAATATTCAAATAAAACAATCCAGTGCTGGATCGGCACTTATAACAAATGAGACAGAAAATTCTGCTCCAGAACTGGCGATGTTACCTGTTTGGTTTCACAAAGAAGTCAAGATGTAGCCTAAGTTGTTTCTGTTTATTTTCTTTCTTTCTTTTTAGCACACATTTTTTGTTTTCTTTTTTGTTTGATGAGTGTTAGAACATTAAGAAAACAAATAATTAACTTTTCCCCCATTTGTATTGATAGCGTGTTATGTATTGCATACGCATCCATACTTTACACATTTGGATTCCTGTGTGTATGTGTTTACTACATGTATGACAAAACTTTATTCCAAATTGCTATGCCCTGAACAGGTTGGTGCTTCATGTGCTTATAAAAAAAGTGTTTGAAGAGTTTTGCAAGAATTATTTGCTTCTGTAAGAGATGTATAATGTTTTGCTGGTTTGGTGTAAGGTTTTGTGTGTAGAGTCTATAATTTTAAAGATTAAAAAACTGTAATGAGTCCTGTCACTCTGTCAGGTTGGGGTTTTGTAGATAAATCCTTTGAACTGTTCCTCTGCTCTTGGGTCTCTGTCCTGCTCTCACTGTCCTGAAAGAACAATCCAGCCTTCCATGCACATTGCTCATTGTACTTCTCGTAGTAGCCATCCGCTTTCCCGTCGGAGACAATAAAGGTGGCATACATCATCACACTCCTCACCAGAAGGGCCACTCTGCTGGGCTCTTGTTCTCTGCACCCACTACGCTTTAACAGAGGATTCTCCATACTCAGCTGAAATTATTATTTGACTTGTAAATAAATCCTTTGAACTGTTCCTCTGCTCTTGGGTCTATGTCTCGCTCTTGCTGTCCTGACAAGATCAGTATCCTGTTAATAATATTAATATCAAATTATGGGCAGTTTCCAAAAATGAAGTCTTGTGCAACATGACTTAAAGGAATTATTAAAGATCACAAGACTGAAAGTGAAAGAGACACCAGCTCTAGACCATGTGACTGTGAGTTATAAGTGAAACATTTCAGAAGAAACTTCCATTTCACAGCAGAACACCTAGTGATCATAGAGCCGAGAGCATTGTATCTACTCATTCTCTGCTGTTTTCTCAATGTCTGCAATCCTCATCCACTCATCCATCCCAGTAATGGACTTCGTGAGTGTCGTATAAACTCAACTTTAACAGCATTAGAGGTGCTCCCAGGTGGAGGTTGGGACAACTTGCGAAACATAGACATGGGCCGAGTGATGAACTTGAGCTATTCTCAGTGCCAAACAACAGAGGATGGTTTTTATTTGATACCAGATGAAGTCTTTGCCATTCCACAGAAAAAGAGCAGAGTGGAAACCAACGCTGAGATCATAACCTCATGGCTGGATCACAAAAGCTCTACTTCAAGCTCCATTAATGCTGATGCATCCTTCTTTTCTCTGGTCAATGGAAAATTCTCAGAAGAAAACCAACGTGTGAAAACACACCAAGTGAAAGAGAATTCTGCAACATCACGGGTTCAAGTAAGTCAAAACAAAAAGAAAAGAAAAGAAATTAGCAATAAGAGTGGTGTAAATGTAAAACCAAAAGTAGAATGTAGAAAGTAGACTGTAGCTCGACAATGTTGTAAACATACATTGAGAACTGGAATAAAAAATATGAGCCAACTAAAAAACTTATTTGCCAATACTCATTCTTTATTTGTTGACCCTCCTTGTTGTTATCAGAGATTAATTAAAGAGGGATAATACAAATGTTTCTCTATCTTATTATGTAATTAAATGTCACATATAAAAACTATGTATTTTGTTTTCAGAATATTTTATGCTTTATATCTTTGTTTGCTTTAAGGAATAAAACCCAATATCTGATTGATCTAAAAGGCATTAATTTCCAACATGATCTCAAGAGAATTCGTATGTATTCTTACGTAAACTTTGGTTCAAGTAAACGTTTGCATAACCACTTAAATGTACAATATTGACAGCATCTAAACGTCATCATTTTACGGATTAACACCTATAGAAACGTACAAATTAAAAAATGTACGTGTATGAATTGATTAATATTAATATTTAACGGTTTCATTCAGTTCTGTGTGAATTCTGCTTGCCTAATAGCCTACAACGTTTTAAAGGATTACATCACTATCACCACGACTAAACTGTAAAATATTATAATGAATAAAAACTCTGTAATCGTTGAATAATGTAGGCTATTAAGCATTGCATTTTATTTTTGTTTCTCATGGGACACAAAAGGAGTTTTCAGAATATGTAAAACACTAAAATAACCACAAAACAAGATAAACAACAATACAAATATATATTGTTCAATATATATATATATATATATATATATATATATATATATATATATATATATATATATATATATATATATATATATATATATATATATTATTCAAACTGTTTTCTGTGAAGAACAGACACAAATTCAAGCCTTTTATTCAACGGTCGAGCGCCGTCGCCCCCGCCACGCGTTGGTTGGTTTCGTTTAAAATTACCCCCTCAAAAAAACATTTCGACCATTTCTCGTGACCGTTTGAGACATGCCGTATTCTGCGATATATATGTTTGAATGGGTGTGACAGCAACTTCATGGAGTACATCAGGAGATGATTTACAGCGATTAATACATTTAAATGTCACACTTCACCCCACACAAAGCTATTGTATGCCGCCAGTGAGCACATCGGATGCGGCGTATCGCACTTTGGACCACTTTTGTACTGAATTTTGACATTTTTCTGAATAACTTTTTCTGCTTGTTACGTGTTTTATATACTTAAAAATGGTTATGGTTAGGTGTTGGTGTGGGATTAGTTTGGGATTAGGCTGTAAAAATATATATAAATAAATATATTGTATTAAAATGTATTGCTACTGACATTGATCTATTTGTTACATGTTTTTATATTGTTAAAAATGTGGTTATGTTTAGAAGTTTGTGTAGGGTTAAGGGATCTAAACCATTACATTAACATAACAAATTTACTAATATATTTATTATTGATTCATGTATTCAAATATATTTATAATGGATTCATCAATATTGTACATTTCTAAAGCTGTAGTTGTATACAATTTTACGTTTTAATGCTTTCAAACATCAATTTTCTACGTATTAGTGTCTATCCAAACCTACATGTATGTTGCCAATATTAACGTACACATAGCTATGTACTGTATATTAATGAGATTAGGCTGTAATTTCCCCTTCAGGAAAAAATGTCTTCTGTTTTCTCTTCTCTTGTATATTTTTTCTTCAGGTACGTAACCATCTGTACACAGTAAATGCATATCCTGATTTTACCCTGGACTCCCGGTTTGCTCACCAAGCAGAGGAAATCGCAGACGCTATTGAAAACAACCAAACCCGTCAAGCTACTTATCTGTCAGAGAAACTCATACTTGATTATGGTACTCATGTCATCACAAGTGTTGATGCCGGGGCTGCTTTGGTGCAAGAGGACTATTTAAAAAATTCTTATGTCTCTAACAGTCTTACAGACACTTCTTCTATCTCTTCATTAGCAGGTGTAAACTTTTTAAGCAAAGTTGCATTTAATTTTGGTAGCAAGGAATCTCAGCAAACTTCCGAAACCCTCAATTACCAGCGAAACATTACATATTCTCTAATTCAGAGCCATGGTGGGGCTTTATTCTACCAAGGCATCACTATGCAGAAGTGGCAAGAGAGCACACTCAATAATCTGGTGGCTATTGACCGATCTGGTCTGCCACTACACTATTTCCTTAATCCATCCACATTTCCTGATCTTCCACTACCAACAGTATATAAACTAGCTTTATCAGTCCAAAAGGCTACAGAGCGTTACTACAAAATAAATACCATTCCAGGATGTATAGATTCAGACTCAAAAAATTTCAACTTTCAGGCCAATGTGGATGATGCATCCTGTAAGGGCCCAGTCACTAATCTGAGTTTTGGTGGCATTTACCAAACATGCACTCCATTTATTTCAGATGAAAATGTCATTTGTGATGAGCTAGCACAAAAAAATCCAACCACTGGGGACTTTTCATGTCTTCCACCGTACACTGCCACCCGATTACACTCTGAGACAATAGAACGTGGTTACAATAAATATGAGTGCCAGAAGAGTTGTCACTCATGCTGGCTCTTTTTTGATTGTTGTAACAACGTATGTGGAAATACTTACTATGTCCATCATGCAAAAATTGACACCTACTGGTGTTCCATAAATGAGAACACTCCTGAAAATTCTGGATACCTCTTTGGAGGTCTTTTTGGACCATCTTTACAAAACCCATTTACCAAATCACACGGTTGTCCTCCAAATTACTTTGCACAGTCTTTTTTGTCCAATGGCATGATGGTTTGCCTGAGCAATGACTACGAGGAAGGAACAAGGTCTTCTGTGCCATTTGGGGGTTTTTTTAGCTGCCAGTCTGGCAACCCTCTTGCAAATGGCCAGTACCGCTGTCCACCACAATTCAGCCAGCATCTTGCTGCCATTAGTGATGGCTGTCAGGTATTGTACTGTGTCCAATCAGGTGTATTCACTGGTGGTCAGTTAAAACCTATTCATCTTCCACCATTCACAAGACCATCTCTATTCAACATGATAGCGACAAACACTGTAGCTGTAATGACAGAAGGTGATCAGGCCTGGGTACGAATGGGAGAAACTAAGATGTGGCGACTGGCAAAACCTGGTGAGGTTAATCAAATGGTCAGAATGTTTGATACCTCTTCTTCTCAGATGTCTGGAGGTGAAAAGGCTGGTGTAGCCGTCGGTGTGATCACTTCGATTACTGTTGTGTTGGCAGGAACAATCTTCTTTATGAAAAGGAGAAGGAGGTTTTCTGGTTTCAGGGCAAGCAGTGGGTATGAAGAGATTCATTGTGAGGGCCAACTTGAGAGTGCTTTAGCAGAGAGTCAGAGAGACCAACAGAATGCAAATGAAAACCCTACTCAAGCTCTACTAGGATAATTTGTAGTACATAATTATGCTAGTATAGTAAGATTTATACAAGTAAGATTTACTCATTACTCATTTCTTTGGAAGGTTTACTCATTCTGTTGGAAGTAATATCTTGCTAGTTTTGTAATCAGTTGAACTGCAATCAATTACATAATGATTGGTGATGGGTAATACACTGATATGGGTGATGGGAATAAGGGCTGCTATTTGAAAGTCATAATTATGTACACACTTATTAAAACATTTACGACTTCAATGAATGATGAATAGTATTGTTATTGTACGTGTATGTAGCATGCCGTATTCCAATAGCATTACTGGTAGTTCAGCGCTAATGAGTGAGTGTGTTTGATATGTGTTCAACATTTTGTGAATTGGCATGACTACACTGCTCTTTTATCTTAAACATATTCATACTTATTATACACTATATACATTTACAGTATATGTAAATACATTTGTGACAGGGCAGAAGGCGGGGCTGTGTCATGATGCTACACACCCGGCCTCTAATCGGGCTAATCAAGTCTCAGAGAGGGATAAAGGCCGACTGGAGACTGCAGTGGGACAGAGAGAGAGATTTACGGGCAGCTGTACGGCACCTTTGTGTTCTTCAGTAAAATATTACTTAGATTGTCAAGCCAGTTCTTGCCTCCTCCTTCATTAACCCCTTTACAACATTGTTTTTTTAAACTGTTGAGTGTTCTCTTCTGTTCTGACTTTGTTGTTACATCATGTCCTGTTTCTGAATTTGGGTTTAGCATTGTCATGTCTATTGTTACAAACATGTCAGAATTAACTGCAAATTATAACATTTTACAATGACATCCTGTTTTTGTTACTTCTTGACATACTATTAAATTTTTTTACATGCTTTTCTCAGTACCTATTATACATTTGTAAACTCCCTCAAACGCATCCATTAGATAAACTTTTGTTCACGCAGTAAGACAGAAATATACTTTATTTCTACTGTAATTTCATATTGAAGAATAGTCAAGGTATAAAAAGTGAAATGTAAACATCTGATTTCTCTTTTAGCTGATGACCTGCTACTGCTTAACAGCAAACAAACAGCAAATACAGCAAACAAAAATGCGGCAACTGGCCTCTGATCAGCCAATCAGGAGACTTTGATGCACATTCTGCCTGTCAATCATTTTGCGTGTTCTCAAAGCAGAAATCTGAGAGTGTAGTAGTTGAATTGGAACATTCAGGTTTACAGTAACACCATATTTAGATTTGGATAACATTTGTCTTATGAGGGTGCTACAGTAATAGAAGAACTACAGTGAGATGTCACAAAACTCAAACAGATGGCATTGAGTCTTGCTGCACATCGTGAAAACCTCAAAATATTTGTTTTATGAGTCATGTACACAAAATCTAAATAATAAACACAAATACATCTAAAGGGACAGAAAACAGTGTACAAATACAACGAAAAATACCCAAGTTATCTTCAAGGCACATCAAACCAAACCCAAGTTAATTTAACTCAACACAACACCATAAAACTACCCCAAACCCCAAATTCTGAGAAACCTTTCAAAGATACAATGGTCAACATGAGTCAAGGGTGGGATTTTACACAGTTTGGCCATTGTTCATTTCAGTCACTGAGTCCTGTGTTGACAGGACCGTGACATTACCAAAGACAAAGACAGGTCACGAAACACAAGACAGAATATGGAGCAATGGTGTCATGGTCCCAGAACTTAATTATGTTATATTATTGTTTTTCTTTTGAATATAAGCCAATTTATATGACCACAAAATCAAATACTTCCTAAATTTAGCTTTTAATCCTTAAAAAGGCAACAACGTTTTTCTATAAATTTATTGTAATTTTTCAACACATTTTCATGTTTTTCTTGAAAACATTTGTTATATTAAGATAGGATCATTTACCTTAGGGTCAGTTCTCATGAAATGCTGCCATGTTACTTTAAGATAAACATTGTTAGTTGATGTAAAACATTTTTTTTTATCAAAGTCAAATGACCTCAGTATTTGCAGTAACCCCCTTTTCAATTATTTTCTCAAAAATTTAGCCAGCTTGACCCGGCATCGAAATTTTTATTCTATAAGATAAATAAACCTTTTTATAATAAACCTTGTTAAATTAAACACATGTTCCCCGTCTGTCGCTCACTTCGACATCGTGTCGAAGAAGCAACACTAGGGGTCTCTCTTGAGTGCCGAAAGATACCTCTGATCTATGAAAAAAGGCCAATGAGAGTTGGCGAACAGTATTTGCATACTCCGCCTCCGGATACGGATATAAAGGCGAGAGAATTACGCTCGTTCATTCAGTAATTTTCTTCGGAGTCGATGGTCGTTTGAATGCTGTCTGCTGTGCTACACACAACTTACCCTGCTTCTGATCCTCTGACGCGCTGCTGCTGTTGGATTTACGGCGCACCTTCAGCGGCTTTTCTCTTCTCTGCCAGCGTGCAGTTTGCCCCTGAGCGCTTCGACAGCGCAGTGTCTAAAAGAGTTATTAAAGAGCAATTTTCTCGTAAAGAGTTTATTTCTCTAAAAGAGCAATACACAGTGGTGTTGAACGCCCTTTTCAGGGCGCGTCTTTATAAAGATGCCATTCAAACCCTGTGTAGTTCCTGGATGCGGTAGAGTGCTCTCCGCTTCTGACGGCCACAGGCGCTGTCTCGTGTGTCTGGGCGCCGATCACACCGAGGCAGCGTTTGTGGACGGTTCATGTTCTCATTGCGAGAATATGACCGTGGCAGCGTTGCGGTCGCGGCTCGCTTTCAACAGAAAGCACGCCACTCCTGCCGCCCCCCGTATCGCTCCTTCTTCCCACGGGATTGAGGACGATGCGGTTGGCGCTGGAGGCGATTTGGGGAGGGCATCGGGTGCAGCTCCGCCGGGTACGCCCCCTCGGACCACCCGCCCCCCGACACGCTCGCTGACCTCCGTTCAGTCTCGAGGTAACGGCGACTCGCCTCCGGGCCGGTTTGCCTATCCTCTATAGCTTGAAGCCGATGAGCTCACCACTCCATCGGAGAGCGCGGTGTCTGACGCTGACTCCTCCCCTGGGCTGCCACCTTCGGGCCAGCATGCCCAGGTTGAGGCGGATGCGCAGATGTGCGACATGTTTGCCCGGGCCGCCGTCGGGGTGGGGTTGGACTGGAAACCTCTACCCTCCCCACACCCGTCACGGTTGGATGACTGGTTCCTGGGGTCTGGGCGCCGCTCACAGCCACACCCCCCCCCCCCCCCCCCGGTCCCGTTTTTCCCGGAGGTGCATGAGCCCCGCTCTCCGTCCATCAAAAGCCCTGCTCGTCCGCTCTCGCTACCCTCGACGCCGGAGAGGCCCATGGGTACACGGCGATTCCCCGTGAATAGGTGGATAGGGCGGTTGCGCTCCATCTCTGTCCCGGTGACCCTACCACCTGGAGCGGGCGCCCTGTACCCCCTTCCAAGGCCTGTAGGACTGCGTCCTCGTTCAACCACAAAGCCTACAGCGCCGCGGGACAGGCCGCCTCCGCCTTGCACGCCATGGCCCTCCTGCAAGTCCACCAGGCCAAGGCGCTCAGAGATCTGCACGAGGGTAGCCCTGACCCCGATGTGCTGCAGGAACTGCGCTCAGTGACCGAAGGTCACCGCGCAGGCACTCGGACAGGCGATGGCCACCCTTGTGGTCCAGGAATGTCATCTTTGGCTCAACCTGGTCGAGATGCGCGAGGCCGACAAAGTTCGCTTCCTCGACGCCCCTGTCTCCCAGCTTGGCCTCTTTGGAGACACTGTCGAGGACTTCGCCCAGCAGTTCTCCGCGGTGAAGAAGCAGACGGAGGCCATCTCACATATCCTGCCTCGCCGCAAACCTGCCGCCAAGGCCCCTGCGGCTAAGAAACCTGCTCCGCCTCAACCCGGGCCCAGCTCTCAGCCCCAGCGTCAAGCACACCGCAGGATGCAGACGCCCCCCGTCTCCTGGACTCCCTCGAGGACCCGTAAGGCTCCCAGGCGGTCCTGAGACGGACGACCCAGTGACACAGACGTTAGCTCCGGAGGTGGTAAGACCGCTCCGTCCCCCGGTGGAGGGCCGGGAGGAGAATCTTTTGTTGTTAAACAATTTAATTTGCCGCCCCCCCTTAGATGGGGGTGCGGTACCCACATTCTCAATAAAAGAGCTATTTCCTATGTCTCTGGGTCACCTGGCCCGCAAATGCCGTTCTCACGGCACTTTGCGTCTAGATCTCAACAGTCCCGGCTCCCTGGACACGGACCACCCGTCTCCAGCCCCACGACTGTTCCCCCAGCCAGCCGGTTCCGACAAGTCCAGAGGACGCCTACGGACCTCCTCCTCAGTCGCTAACCCGCCCCCTGCCGGGTGTGGGGAGCAAGGTAAGTGCTTTGAGTCTTTTCTCAGCACCCCAGCCGCGGGTCGCCCCGTTGCCGCCCAATGCTGCCCTACCTGCTCCGCCCCGCTGCGAAGCCCCGCTGGGTACGTCAAAATTAATCGTCCCCTTGGTGCCCCTAGCGCAGAGGTTGGATGCGTGGCTTTCACTTCCCAACCTGTCTCGCTTGCTGGCCTGGACCATCCGACTTGGTTACGCAATTCAGTTTGCCAGGCCCCCGCCCCCCTTCATGGGTGTCCGCTTCTCCGCAGTACACGGTGATCACGCCCAGTCCCTGCGCGCGGAAATCGCGACTCTTCTGGCCAAAGACGCAACAGAGCCTGTCCCTCCAACCGAGATGAAGGAGGGTTTCTACAGCCCGTACTTCATCGTGCCCAAGAAAGGCAGCGGCTTACGACCAATCTTGGATCTGCGAGTTCTCAACCAAGCGTTGCACAAACTCCCGTTCAAAATGCTCACGCAGAAGTACATTCTAACCTGCGTCCGGCATCTAGATTGGTTCGCAGCGGTAGACCTGAAGGACGCGTACTTTCACGTCTCCATCCTGCCTCGACACCGCCCCTTCCTGCGGTTTGCATTCGATGGTCAGGTGTATCAGTACAAAGTCCTCCCCTTCAGCCTGTCTCTGTCTTCTCGCGTCTTCACGAAAGTCGCAGAGGCAGCTCTTGCCCCGCTCCGAGTAGCCGGCATCCGCATACTCAACTACCTCGACGACTGGCTCATTCTGGCCCACTCGCGAGAATCACTATGCGCTCACAGAGACCAGGTGCTCAGGCACCTCAGCCACTTGGGGCTTCAGGTCAACTGGGAAAAGAGCAAGCTCACTCCAGTTCAGAGCATCTCTTTTCTCGGGATGGAGTTAGACTCGGTCTCAATGACGGCACGTCTCACCAACGAGCGTGCCCAGTCAGTGTTGAACTGCCTCGCCGCCTTCAGGCCGGGCACAGCGGTCCCTTTAAAACATTTCCAGAGGCTCCTGGGGCATATGGCATCCTCCGCGGCGGTCGCGACGCTGGGGTTGATGCATATGAGACCGCTCCAACACTGGCTTCAGACCCGAGTCCCGAGACGAGCATGGCGCCATGGCACGCACCGGGTAACGATCACCCCCGCCTGCCGCAAAGCATTCAACCCCTGGACAGACCTCTGTTTCTTACGGGCTGGAGTACCCCTACAGCAGGTGTCCAGATGCGTCCTGGTCACGACCGACGCCTCCAGATCGGGTTGGGGCGCCGTCTGCAACGGGCACGCAGCCTCAGGCCA